>JAMKCH010006532.1:0-31700 GCA_023653785.1 Ophioderma brevispina | reverse complement strand
GAGTAATATTTTTACAGCACCAAAAAGAAATCTAATGACATTTGTGTATTGCGGACATGATCATAACTAATGATGGCGGCGGTTATACCCGCTCCGGGCGACATAATAAGAACCATAACAAAAACTATTGATAACATTTGCCCGCAATTTTCTCTCGTACTTCTGGATAATTGCAGACCACTCAACACTAGTTGACGCTGGGAAGGAAGCTGATCTACCGTGTGTCCCAAAAAAACGCAACACTTGGTGGCAGGCACCATAAGTTTTGAACAAAAGCACATGGCTACTTATTCTTTGTTGTAAAGTAAGATTGGAATATTAGCTAATATTTCTGAAAATTTCATTAAAGGCAGAGTCAATAGTTTTAAGATATGACCCCAACAATCAAGTAACCCGCAGAACCCATTTTACAAAAATGAGGAGCTGGTTAACCACAAGACTGGCAATGAAGAACAGAATGGCAAATACAATATTGATTGCAATCAACATTTACTTGCCCAAATTTCTTGCAGAACGACTTTTACTGAGTCAAATGACTGCATTTACATAATTATTATTTAACTGATAATAATAAAACATTAATTTATTGGTGATAAAATATGTTTCAAGAAGATATAAAACTATGACTAAGTCATAGACAAACTCCACATTACATAAAATGATAAATGCGTTGGACTGCAACTTGCTTGTTACTGAAAATAATGTTACATTCTCAACTTTATGAAGGTAAAACCTATGTTTTCAACACAAAACTCAATAACAATATCAGTATATTTATTCTGTCAAAAAATTTGGGTTAAGATAACTCTTTGTGTGCCGTCACAAAATGATGATGAATGATTAGCTCTAATCCAATGCAGTCTTATTTGGACAATACGAAGAGTTTGTTGATCATACTTTCCTAATTCGATCTTTTAAAGCTTTTTAGGTGTGTTAAAATGCATGTTTTTTAATTGTTATTACCAATGGAAACATTTATATGCTAATATTTGTTGCAGCCCCTGTCTTTTTAAAAAGGGGAAATGGTGGACGGGTGGTTGGGACTTTGAGATTCATATTGGTGGTTCTGGGCGCAAAACGTACAGTGCCGTATTTGTAGTTAATAGCGCCTCAATTTGGTTAAATGGGTCCTGCAGGTCACTTGATTTCTGGGGTCATATCTTAAAAAATATTGACTCTACCTTTATGAACTTTTCAGGGATATTATCTAACAGTCCCATCTTACCTAACAACAAAGGATAAGTAGTCACGTGCTTTTGTTCAAAACTTATGGCGCCTGCCACCAAGTGTTGCGGTTTTTTTTGGGGGGGCCACACGGTATATAGACAGTAGAGATAGAGAAGGAGCCTGTGGTACAAGTCAGAAACAAAGATAGCACTTAATGTGCTCGAAAGAAACTTATTTCATTTTTCCTTCTACATATAGACAATTTTTTCACTTCTTCATAAGCATATTTTTTATTTTTACTTGGAAATACCTATGACGCCACTGAGTAGTCTTTAAATACAGTCCACACCCATTTATAATGATTTTATTGTATCAGGTTGATATGAGCTGTTGTCTTCCTATGAACTATTATAGAGTCCGTTTAAACTACGTTATATGGCCCAAGTAGTAACCAGCTATAGTAACGGCACTCTCTAGGACAAGTCAATACCCCACTTTAATATTTTTAAATCTTGGAAATGATTTAGGGTCATTATAAGAAAGTGTTGTTTTTAACGTCGAAATGATGGGCAGGGCTGCTTTTCTTCCTGACATAGCCTAGAGCAAATATAATCACCACCATCTTTAAAAACAAGCCTGTACGTAAATATAAATGCCATAAATTCTTTTTGGAGCTCCCAAAATTTCACCCAGGATCTTATTTCACAATTTAGCCATTGTAAGTTCATTAGAAAAAATGACCTCCTTTGCGCGGTCATTTCTTGGACGCACCAGGATTGTTAAGCTCACCCTTCAGACACGTGAAAAATATGGTTTCGTGTAGTCGTGGATAATTTTTTTGTCTGTAAGAAAATTTAAATTACGGCTTTACATGGACCATAGCGGCCATTTTGAAATGGGCAGGACAGGACACGCTCAAACGTGCAGCTTTCAGGGCGGAAACATATCTCATCCTAGTCGGGGGGAGGGGACATCCCCTGCAAGGTGATATATGGGAAAATAATCACTTAATTGGGTGTAACAAACGAAAATCTTGATGTGATGGCAGGCTTATCGGTAAAAGCCCGAATTCCAAGTGCATTTCACACGTCATTCATACATGACATTGAACAACGGTATAAATAAAAAACATCCTTGAAACAGTAAACAATTAAAATGCTAATAAGAGTAAGCATCCGATCAATGAACTAAATGTCAATGAGGAACATCGTATTTCAAAAACGTGTAAACTTAAGCCTTGAAAATCAATTATAATAATTACTGTTAGTATACTCCCGCTCTGGAAGATTTTGGGGATTAAACATTTATCCCTATCTTTCTGGCTTTTTGGGATGTACAAAATGTTAATACACAGAGTGAGAGAAAAAAGGTTACAAATGATATGCTGTGTTGTGATAGCTTTTGATAAGGATTCTTAGAATAACTCCTCTGGCTTATTTGGTACCATTTTAATGGATTAGTTTCATGCATGACGCCACATGGGTCGATTAAGGAGAAGGAGTTGTGCCAAATTATCGAAGCTGGAAAAGGAAAAGGTTCATCCTTCAGTAAGCTCCGGAATGAGCTAACAGAAATCGTCGATAAAAGGATCAAATGATTACTAGGATTGTACAGCTTTATTCCGTAAAAGAGTCTTTACTCTACTCTAAACCATGCATATCTTACACCCAAGGGACACACCAAAGAAAAGGCACCAAAGCATTTGTCTCATGTTCAAAACAGCACGGCGAATCACTTTCTGTCTTGCTCTGAAAAATCCCACTTCACAAATGATCCTTTCATGCAGGTCATCAGATTTGCTGGAGAGTCCGGTACACTCAGGCATCAGATGCCCCCAAGAGAATGACAAACAAATACAGAAGAAGAAGAAAAGCAAATGGCCAGGACAAATGTCAGAAGCCTCATTTTGTCTGCGATATCTGGGTGGAAGAGTGTCGTCGCTGTGCTCTGCGCGTCTCTCCGTGAGTTCGCTTTTTTATTGTTGAAGAAGAATGGCCTCGTGCTCGAACACCAGAAAAAACTGTTTATCAAGCCGCGCGTCGTGTACATCATTTTTTTCAGACTTCAGACAGCGTCCGATCATTTGGGGCACAGGCTCAAATGCATCCTCCACCTTAACACTTAACAGCCATAAGGGGTTTGACATTCCGTTAGTGTTTGCATAACGGGGGGGTTCATAGGGACCCCCCCCCCCCCAATAAAAACCACTTTCCTAAGAGACTTTTTTTGATGAAATCACCACAGTGTAGGAAGGCTTCAGAGTGACATCACACAATAAAGAAATAAAAAATGGAAGAAAGTTGTTCAGTAAGAAAATTAGGGGCAAAAAATTGATGTTAAGGTATCGGCCAGTCCGCAGAAAATGTCGAATGTGAAGACACGATAATTTGACTTGTACCTGATGCTAAAGGCCTTGAAGTGCCGCTTGGGACAACTAGCAACAGTGGAAGCTGGATTGCGATGTTAATCGAGCGCTGAAAAGACCTGTTGTGACCTATATTATATTTCCGGCACGGGTCTACAGCACACCACCTTGAACAACGAATTGTCTCCAGCCCCACCATTTATATAGATTTAACGGCTTATGTGTTAATTTACCATAGGTTCCTACAGTAAACCGCTACACTGATGTATATAACATTTATGGCTCCATTGGGCCTACTATAATTCGCAAGATTTTTTTTAATTATTTATTTACTTTTGTTTAGGTCACTAGGTGTATGCATTATGAAAATCAGAATCCAGTTAAACTCTATAGATTTTTTATTTTGTCGTGGGTACTTACTTCCGTTAGTGCATAAGGGGGGCTCCTAGGGGGCCCATGCTAATTAACGCAAAAACGACGAATGGATTTGGATTTTTTTGCACCAATGCAAGCGCAACTACAGTTAGACAAATACAAAAATTATAAAACCAAAAATATTCATGCGTTAAAAATCCGCCGGCTGAAAAACAAAAAATGGGTCCCTAGGAACCCCCCCTTACCCCCTTATGCAGTTAAGTGTTAATAAATTCCCTCAATGTTAGTCAATCATATACATGAAACATAATCCATTAAATTGTACATGAAGCCAGAGTAGCTATTATAAAAATCCCTTATCAAAAAAATAGTCCTCAATCTCATAAATGGTGGCACTTCATTTGCAATATTAGGTCAGATGACCTAATAATCAGTAGACTTTTATTCGAACGGAGATTTCTTTAAATGCCTTCCCATTTTGTCTTTCGCCTCGCAACTTGTAACGTTAATACAATATCCCTGCATTCCGTCATTATCCCTGTTCAGAGGAATCAAAGCTTCAATTACACAATGGTCGTCATTGTTTTTTATTTTGCAATAACATCTCCCTCAATCTCCCCTCACTGTCCAATCTCCATAAGCCCGGGGAGGAATGTTGTAGGGATATAACAGTTATATTGTTTCAGGCTAGTTTCTGTCATTTATAATCTTGTTCATTTAGACCGCTCGTGCTTCCCTTAACCTTTTTGGTTTACGCCTGGCGAATTAAGAGTGTTATTACCTCCAAGGTATTTGCAAAATAAAAATCCTGCCGTCTTACTCTTTCTAACCCTTTGTGCCCTACGGCCAGGCTACTATAGCCGCTCAGTGATCACGTTTTATTTTTTTCAAAAACATTATGTATTTCAGGCATTATTTGCAATGAATACAATAAGCCTATCCTTGGTTCATGGCTTTTTGAATGGCTTCCCAAATAACCTGCAGTCATTGTGGAAAGCCATCTCAAAACCACTGACTTATGCGGAATAGCCTATGCCTGTTTTTGCAAGGGTTAATGTTTATGTGGTATTGATTGGCTAAACTGTGAAAACAGAAACGATTCATATTCATTCTATATTATTTGCCTTCGCCGCAGTCTTCCCCAAAAATCTCTTTGCTTTTTGTAGTAATTTTTTTATTTGGGGGGTTTCTCGTTCTTAGATGTCGTTCTTATTTCTATTGTATATTTATTACCCTTTGTTGTGACATTGAGTAGTATTGAATTTCCCAATCCTAACATGATAATACAGGAGAAAAAAGGGAATCAAAAGTTACCTGATAATAATTGTGCATTGGGGTAATATTAACCCAATACGGTTTTCATTTGTTTATTAAAATCACCTTAATTTATTATTAATGGTGATACGACGACGATGTATAAGCATGGCGAATGCAACAAAAAATTCATGTTTAAAAAACTGAATCTATAAGACTCCAAATAGTGCTAAAAGACGTCCTTGATTGTGTGTGACCTTATGATAATGATAATAATTTAAGATATCGTTTCGTTTTTGTGAGGCGGAAGATGTTTCTATAATAAGAATATAATAATAATATTAAAAAAACCAAAAAAGAAAAATTAAAAAAAAAAATTACAACCGAAGGTTTCAAAGCGCTATACAACAAAAACAACCAGTACTACATGTATACAGAAATACTTAATTCAAATACAAATAACCTGAAACAGTAAATTAATCAAAAAGCCAAGTTTGAAAAGATGTGTCTTTAAGTGTGAGTTAGTTGACCAACGGTCTGACAATTTTTAATGTGGAAAGGAAAGTTTGTTCCAGAGTTTCAGATGAAGCTTGGAGAATGAGCGATGACCATAAAGAGTTGCAACAGAAGTAGAAGTTGTATTTTCTTTTGCTCCATGGCAGACGAGATTGTTGGTCCTATACCTGACGGCGGGGGAAAATGTAGGGCTGTATTCTCGAGCGACTTTGTAATTACTTACATTTTGGGCTAACCTTTAAAAAAACACTACCCCTGGACATGTTTTAACCTGATTCTTGGACATGATGTCCAAGGACATAATTCAAATCTTTTCAGACAATCAAGAACACATCGTTTAAGTGTGTCCTCAACTATCACTCTGAAGGTAATAACAAATGATACTATCCCATCTATTGTCTGTCCTGTTGCCAGACAAATGAATATAAATTCCACGGATTATAAGGGTCATGAGAATAGATTGAATTACTGAATGGATTTTTTTTTTTAAATATCCCCGGCTATGTCAAGAACGTCTCTCTCTCTAAAATACTGCGCTCTGTCATTTTTTTATTCTTTTTATTAATAGTAAAAACTACAGAATTTTGCAAAAAAAGTGCAACATACGGGAAAAAATTAATTATATTTCTTGTGTGAATCATTGCTAGCTCCAGAGATATCACTCAATATTGAAAATGTTAAATTTTAGTTGGGCCAATTTCATCAACTTTCACACCCGGATATGTTTAAGGAGTGAAAATATATTGAAAGAAGGCATTTGATTTGATGCAAACTTTCAAAGAAGTGTGAACAGTTTAACAATTTGAAGCTAAAGGAGATGCACCAGCCCTACGCGCTGCTTATTGTTCTCGCTGGGTTAATGGGGGCGGCCATGTTGCCAACAAATAAAGCAGTTGGTGATGAATGTTAGAATTTTTAGTGATAATATAGTGTGTCTCACAAATGTTCACTGTATTTAATTTTTTCAGCGGGACTAAAAGTCAACCGAAACTACGCTATCGGTGCGTGTAATCTCGGTAGAGCCATTATATAGATTCCGCTTCAATGCCAATGTTAAATATGGGGCAACGCTCGCACGTATCAAATCATGGCGATTTTTCCATGCGCTGTATTCGATTTACCCTACAACCCGCTATATGTCGAATTTAAAGCGCTGCCTATCCAGTTTTTAACTCTATGGGTGCCGGTTTCATAATCATGTCCAGAATTAATCATGCCGAGTTTTAAAAACTGGACCTGATTTTTTTTTCAACATGTGCAAACTGGACATGGATTTTGTTCTCAACAGGAGCCAACTCGACATTATTTTTTCTCAACATGAGCAAACTCGACATGATTTTTTTTTTAATATTTTTCCCACTTTTTGACAATGATTTTTTTTCTCAAACTGAGCAAACTCGCATGATTTTTACATACACCAAACAATCATGTCGAGTTTTTCCTCGTTGTTGAGAAAAAATCATGTCGAGATTTTTTGAAACTGGACATGATTTATGTCCAAACTCAACCATCTAGAGACAAAAACTCGATGTAAGAGGGCAAACTGGACATAATAGCGCTTTATAACTCGACATATAACGCTCAACACCCGACATATGGCGAGAAAAACACTATACATAGCGGGCGTGAAACTGTCACATGCACCGCGGGAAAACCTCCCATGATTTTGATACGTGGACGTGCCAATAGTTAAACAATCACGTGAAATTCCCCGCGTAAAATCAATTGCGAACTTCAATGCGTACCTTGGAATGACACTATTTTTGCCAGATGAACGGTGATGTGGGACATGTGGGATCATTGGCTATACTCTCATTGGGATAAGTGTTTAGTCCAGGCTACAGAGTCATTGATACCTAATATTTCAAGCTTGTTTTTATTAGATATATAATGTTTTTCAACGGTCTCTAGACCAGATTTTTAGTGCTGATTCTGAATCCGATGGATGCCATACGAGCAAACTTGAGCATTTTTGTAAATAAAAACGCAAAAAATCAAAATGGCCACCCAAAACACAAAACATTTATCCGTGTTCACTCAAAAGTTTGTTTTCATCCTATCGTTTTTAAAAATCCATGGGACCACTTAACATAGGGGATTCTGTAACACTTAATCAATGATCAATATGGCCGCAACACAATAAAGTGTCTGATTGTGATCTATTTGTGACTGAGGTGGTTTTAATTTGGTACGAATCCCTGGTGTTTGGCAGTCAAGAAATTTAAGTAAATTATAAGGACATATTTTTTTAAACAATGTGATTATAAATTCTGTCATTATAGGATCCAAAGATGGCTTCGATACTCTAAGATTGCGCTAACTGATAGCTGGGTCCAAACCAGGTCTACAATGTTTGTGTATCTACCTGTAAGTCCAATCAGATTAATATACAATCATTAGGTAATCAGAGGAATCGATACAGGTAAGATTGCAGTCCAAAATGGGTATCCAATATGGCTGGAAATGGCCTTACTAAGCGGCGAAAAAACCCGATCACTAATATTATAGAGAGATAGTGTCTTGTTTTTGGTAGGTTTTAGGCGTCAATGGCATCCAGTTAGGGTATTTGAGAATAACGACTCAATGACACTTAAGATGGCCTTACGGGGGTGTTGAAAAGTGATAATCAACTAAACACAAAAATATAATTTTGCCTACAGCGTGAATTGAAATAATGACTTTACTAAAATAGACATTTGGCACCATATTGACCGCCTATCTTAGGGGAAGCCAGCTTGCAGATAATCAATTCGTTAATTATGTTATATTTAAATTGCTCTGAAGCAGTTATAGTTATAACTCAAACATGCGCAGCTCTTGCCTTTAAGTAGTAATGAATTGAATTTGACTATTTTGGAGCCCATTTGGAATGGTTATTGATTTGATCGATTAGCAAATTGTTTAAAGCTATTCATGATTGTTTCAATAACCTATATTGATGCGCCTAAAGCATTGGTATATACAGTAGTGAGTAAAAAAAAACCCTACAGTCAGGAATAAAAAATAATTAAAATAGTTAAGAATTGTTTTTGCTCAAATGTTTGCTATGGTTATAACGAAGGATTAAACAGGCTTTCAGAACAACGTTTTTTTGGTGTCATTTGGATTTGGAGAAAAGAAAGTTAAGCAATTTTGCTGAGAAACTTCAAACTCCTGTTGGCCGATTGTGAGCCAAACAAAGATGCACGCTTACATAAGAAAATGGGCTTCAGCAGTGATGAGTACAAACATTTACACCAAATTTATTGTTGACATAGAAGGTGGAGAGTAATTGAAGGATGATAAAAAATAATATCCCAGAGATTACAAAAGAAAATGCTAAGTAAAAAATGGTCAATTTTCCTGAATACGAAATTCGAGATAGCTGGTGTAAGACCAATGTTTACTTTGGTTCAGCAACATTTCTGGTTTAACCTACAACGAAACTTGGGAGCAAAAGTGAAACCATAGAAGTTTCTGTATTCCGCTTGAAAACAGCAGTGCGATAATGAATTTAAGGTTTAATTCCGATTTATTACAGAAAACTTCAGCTTTCGTTATTCTTGCAATTTATGGACGCTGAGTATACTGTATTTGTGCAAATAAGTACTCTAGAGATGTAAAACAAAAATCTCTGAGCAGTTTCTATGTTCATGAACTGAGACATTGATATGGGTGATTTTCAATAATGACTCTTTGATGATGAACAATGTTAATTTAATTTTTTGAAGAGATTTTCTGATAATTATGTTACAAAAATAGGACATTTTATTAAAACGGATAGTGTTTTGTCGAGAGGAAAATCGATACCATGTGAAATTGCCTGTGAATTGTCTTTGCTAAATGTGTTATGGTATACGTCGGTGTCAGTCTCTCCGCATTGTATGGCTAAAATCGGCCAAACTGAATTTTTAGGTCTCTCCGCAAAATTGACATAGTTTCTGAACCCAAAGCCCGAAAGACACCAAATAAAAATCTTCTGATAGCCTGTTTATCTCTGTAAACAACCAAAGCAAACATTGAAGCAAAAATAACGTTTAACCTTTGAAGAAAAAATCTTTCCTGAATGTAGGGTTTTTATTGACTCACACTGTATATCATGTTACCATTCTACGGTCAAAAGTAGATAAATATCAGATGCTTTGTTGTATTGGCGGCCATATTGAATCTCTTAATTAGGTGGTTAATGAATCACATTTTAATTGGTCACAATGGGTGTTTTGACTGGACAGGCAAAAAAATTACAACTTCTGAGTAATTAACACATGAGTTTTTTAGTGTTTTGGTGGCCATTTTGAATTTTTGCGTTTCCTCGAAAATGCTCATGGTTTTTCGTCTGGCATCCATCGGATTCAGATTCAGCAGGAAAAACTGGTCTAGAAAACACTGAAAAACATTATATATATGGTATAACAAGGTCACATGGTCTGTAGCCTGGACTATGTGGTAAAATCTTTACATCCGAAGTAAGGAGGCCTACTCGTTATTTGTATTGAGGTTAATTGTGAAGTTGTTATTTCTTTATTGGAATATAATCACTGCAGATGTGCATCGATTCAAAGGCATACAAACCTATTAGACATGTTAGATACTCAAAAGTATAAGAACTAGTATATTACTTTGTTTTGACAATCATCATGGGACAAACTATAGACGTGACGTAGCATTGGCCGCGAGATGGCCGAAACGTCACTATGGCCGTGAGATTATTGGTAACATGGATGCGCCCATCAGTTCCCGATTTCATTTTTGTCTTCTAATTAGCTAATTAATTTATTGTAATATCATCAATGTTAAGAATCGTTTGAACATAATTTATCACATATGTAAAGTAAAAATTAGCGTGTTATGTCCCTTTAAATTCAGGTAGTAGTATTGATTGTAAAAAGCTGCATTATATCTCAGATTAAAGTTAAGTCGTTACACATTGAGCATTCCTTCAAGATGGATGGTCCTCATCCTGGTAAACATCAACAGCCATGATTCACCACTGAACAGCGTGTGATTATGTTGACAACTTTCATTCAGACCAGAAGCCATGTAGAAACAATTCGTTTATGTTTTCAGCAATAGTCGCCTACCGAACAAATGTGACATACACCAGAGACATGGAGTGAGATTAAATAGAAAAAGAGGCAACAGCGAAAGGCAAAGAACAGCAAAAAAATCGGGCAAAAGCCAATAAATAAGAACGGCACTCCAAAGAAATCCAAGTACAAGAAGGAATACATTACACTTGACTTGCTTTCGTAATTTTGCTCTAATTTCCTTTAAATCGTTTAAATTGATCGGGAAAAAACTTTTATCTGGCTAAGAAACTGTTCTACCCGAGGAGCTGTATCACGTTTTCTTGAAAGTGCTTTTCATCTTTCAAAAAATAATATCTGAATGTTGCACTTTTTGTTCGCCGGTGTTGCAACTTGTTATTGTGTATAATTGCATTTCTCTTTTTTCAATGATGCACTCTTTACAGTATCTCACGTATTCTGTCATTGTTTAGATTCAATAAAATTGGAATCTTGCTTTGGCAATATTGGGTTACAGAAAGAAAGCAGCTTCTTCTTCTTATCGTGTCCAAACAAAGTGATTCTCAAATATGATCCAGCCAGAGAAGGGTACAACTTCTGGCTGCTTCACTGAATTCCACAAGGTCCTTGTTTGTGCATTGTTGCTCCAACAGTGGGCAGACCAAGAGATGTTCCATAGTCTGTGGTGCTGTTCCACAACCACAGCTAGTGTCTTGATCTGCTTCCAGGTAGCCCCACTTCTACAAGGAAACTTTAGTTCGGCCAGGTCTGGTTCTCAATCTATTGAGGCATCGCCATTCAGCCCATGAGGAGTCAGCTCCAGGTGGAAGATGCTTACCAGGTTCAATACCAATAGATGTTACTTGGTTGACAGCAAGTCTTTCTTTCCACAATGTGACTCTCTAATACTCCTTAGAGACTGATTCAAGAGGTTGGACTTTGTTTAAGAAACTCTCTCTGGATTTAAGGCGGTTGGCAGCAGGTCTCTGTCCAGACATAGGGTGCTTCACATTAGATACTTGGCAGCTACGGTCTTGCATGCTCGCTACACTACGACGGATGTCTGGTGGAGCAATTCCTGCTAGGATGTATAAGCTCTCCGTTGGTGTTGGACGCAGACATCCTGTGATAAGCCGGCAGGGGGCATTTAATGCTGAATTCGGCTTCTTGGCATGGGTTGATCTTTCCCATACAGGGCAAGCATACTCTACACATGAGTAGCACAGGGCAAGTGCCGTCGATCTTAGGGTATATGGGCGAGCACCCCATCTTGTGCCAGTGAGTTTGTTCAAGATATTTTTGCGTGAACATACTTTACTTTTCGTCTTCTTGATGTGGGTCTTATAAGAGAGAGTGCGGTCCAAGGTAACTCCTAGGTAGAGAGGGTTATCACAGTGCTCCAGGGGTGTACCAGAACAGGCTACATTAAGCTGACGTTTGGCTTCAAGGTTGCGTAGATGGAAAGCACACACCTGGGTCTTGGATGGATTTGCACGTAGGTGGTTTTCCTCGTAGTAAGGAGTGAGTTCATCCAAAGCTTTGGAGAGTCTCTCTTAACAGCTGTGAAGTCTGCATCTTGTGCATTAATTCCAAGATCGTCAGCATAGATAAAACAACAGGTTCCTGCACTCCTAGGTTGGTCGTTGGTATAGATGTGTGACATGTGCTAATCATGTGCACAGGTGTAGACCTTGATGGTCAAGCAACTTGGCTAGTCAGCAGAAACCCTACACCTTGGGTCAAAAGGTTATTGCTAGGTGGATCACACCACTGGCCAAAATATAATATTGGCCACATCATCAAATACCTTGTAGTTGTCACGATGGTGACGTAGAATGAAGGCTTATAGACTATAGCTCTGTGTACTTGTATATTTACTGCGTCTCCTGTGGCTTACAAGCCCCAGCTTGCGACAAGATGTTAAACAGGAGAGGTGCAAGCACGCTCCCTTGTGGTAGACCATTCTTGAGCTTACGCCATCGACTCTTCTTCGCTCCTAGCTGAACAAAGAACATCCTGTATGAAAGCAATCATTTGATAAGCTCAGTCAGGCGGATATCCTTGGTGAGTTCCAAAATCTTATGGAGTAGGCATCTGTGATTAACAGTGTCGTAAGCTGCTGATAGATCAACGAACACAACTCCGGTTACCAGTCCCTTCTCAAAACCATCCTCGATGTGTTGAATTAGGTTGAGTACTTGGCTAGTTGGTGATTTGCCTGGCCGGAAACCTGCTTGTTCTGGTATGAGGTGTTCGTCTATCACAGGTGTGATACGGTTGAGCAGGAGACGTTCAAAGAGCTTGTAGGTATGGCTGTGGAGTGATATTGGTCTATAGCTCTTGGGATTAGATGGATCATTCCCAGATCTTTGGGAACCTGTGGGAAATAAGGCAGCAAATTGTAGAGCTCAAGAAGCCATTCCTTTGCTACTGGGCCGAAGTTTTTGCAGATGCTCAGTTGAGATATTATCAAGGCCTACTGCTTTTCCTGGTTAAAGTTTAGCAACTTGATTGGGTGTAACATTTGGCTGCTGTGGAGGTTCTGTTGGATCCCCTTGAAGCTTTCGAATGGTAGACCATGCTTTCTTGCTGTTATGGGTCATATCGGTGGATTCAATTAAAGTATGCCAGGTTTTTATCTTTTCCTGGGAGAAACAGCTTAAAAAGAACGAGAACAAAATAATTGTTAACCCCTGGTCTTACTCAGGTTAAAAGCCAGGCGTTCGTCAACGTGCAAACATGTAGATATTGTGACAAAAACTGAAGAAAGATCTGATTGAATTGTCCATGACCTTTTCATGTTATATTTCCACAGTTGTTTTCAAACCTTAAGTGTGTTTGGCATCTGATTTCAGGATGACTTCAAATGACCTTAGATCTTTCACTTTTAAGGTAAATTTTGATCGCTTATCTTTTGCATGTTGTAACAACTGCAAAGCACGATGAGTGGGTTTCATTCACTGTTTTTTCTGTGAAAGGAAGTTGATCCATCACGGCAATGCCCCTCGGGTCCGGTGATGGTTACGATTAAGTGATAAGGGAAGTTTGGGAACCCTATCAAATACTCTGGTAAAGTTAAAGTCTGGTGTGGTGGCATCAGTTTGCCCGTGGATGTTCTTACCATCCCGTCATGATTTGAATTGTTAGTGACATATCTGTCAGTATATTGTTTACACGAAGGCACGGTATTACTTATGTTCCAGAAAATAACCACAAATTATATTTTTAACAACATTTTGAATAATTAACCATTATAACTAATCGTCAAAATCATCGATTGCGTTTTACCCAGGTGATCGACATTTTTTTCATAAAATATTAAGCAAATTAGCAGGGTAAAATTAGTTTGTATAGAAGTGCGTAACTTTAGTAGGACATGAACCTTTATTTAGGTATATTTTTTTTTCCTTTTCATCGGCAAAGCAGCACGCGTCAAAACAAACAAGGTTTGGATTTTCATGTCGGATTCCATATAATTGGTAAAAATATTATCGCACTTCGCTCATACCCTTCAAACTTGTACTGCTACCGTACCAGTCAGGCAGTAAAGCTACTAACCCCCATATAACCACCGCTGCCTGTGGGACTTTTAAGTTACAACTGTGGGATTCTAGTTATATTAAAAATCAAAAGAGGAGTGCTGAATATAAAATATTTGTATCTAAACATGGAGTTTTTGTTTACATTGCTTTGGTCAATTTAGCGGGTTTTCTAACGTTACACACTCAGGGTGTAGGCAAACCCAGAGATTCAAAGAGGTAAAACATGACCCAAATAATGAGGGCAGAGGTGGCAAAAAACATTGAAATATGACGTTAATACATGTACCATGCAAAAAAGGAAACAAGAGGGCTAGTTAGACATCAAAGCTCAAAGGTTGGTGCAAGAACCTCTTCAATAATTTATAAATCTGTAAGCAATCCTCGCAATGCCTCTGGATAGATGAGAGCGCACTGCAATATATTGTATATTCTATTACCTCTGCTGCCCATTATTGAAAATGCAGCATTCTGATTGGTCAGTTTACTGCCCATTATTCTGCAATAATGGGTCACCAATGCATTTTCTTATTAAATGAAGCTGTTTTAGGTAATACATGTAGAATAGCAATAAAGGGTTTGCAGTGTCATGTATGGGCTCATAATGTATCCTCGGCCAGAAAAACTTTCAAAAAATGGGCTCGGATGCGCCTCGCCCATTATTTAGTTTTTCTGACCTCGGACACATTATTCGCCCATAAATGACACTGGAAACCCTGTATTTCTTAAATACAGGTGTCACGAACTGGTGAGTCCTAGTGATGTAGTGTTCTGCCTATTGTGTTCTCCATTGTGTAATGAATGCATCACCTATTTCATCGCCAATATCCAGTAGCATCGTCTACAAGGTCACGGTTTATTCCGTGTATGTTGTCATGGTAGCAAGGACACTCTCTCATGGAGGACTCACAAGTTTCTTACACCGGCATATCTAAACTACGTGTGTATGTAATTACTATTTGAAAAAAAATCGAAATGTAACCTCTTACATATCTTCAGTCGGTAACGATTAAGATTCACAACCAATTTTTGTACTTTTTGTTAAATTCACTGCAGAATCATTTTACTTTAGATAACCAAGACGTAGTGGACTTTGACGAGCTAATACCGAGTACAAGCATTACCATTTTTGCCGCTCGCTTCGCTCGGATGGTAACTGAATTTGTTTGTCAACTTCAAAACAGATTGAAATAACCCCTTGTTGTACATAGATTTGCTTCAGAGAAGCTTTGCAATGCCATCGAGAGAAATTGAAAGATTGGATAGATTTATTCTGTGAGGTCACATTAACTTTTCACAAATTGGTTTTGGGATTGAAAAATGAAGGCAAGTTCATACAATTTCTCAATTTACATTGGTTTCAACATTTGATATATCGGTTGTGTGATCGAATCTTTGGAAGCTCAAAGCGTCTTGCAATCCTTGCAGGATACGTTTTTGTTAAACACAATGCGTGGATGGGGAAAATAAAACAACGTTTCGGTGTCGTTGTAAACTTCTGTACAGGCAGTTACTAATGTGAGAAATATCTTAAGCCTGAACAAGATGTCAAATACAAAGAAAGAGTCAAATAATTATTAACAAGCTATCAAATATTTAAAAACAGGTCAAATACAGATATAAATGTCTCAAATGGTGAATAGGGATCAAATACAGATAACGATCTCAAAAGATGATAGAGGAGTCAAATATAGATAAAGGTCTCGCATATTGATCAAGGGGTCAAATACGTAAACGTATCAAATGTTGTTAAAGGGGTCAAATACAGATAAATGTCTCAAATGTTTAAAACAAGCAAATACAGATAAAGGTATCAAATGTCAATACAGATAATGCCCTCAAATTTTGATAATGGAATCAAATACGAAAGTTGGTCAAATACAGATAAAGGTCTCAATGTTAATAACGGTTTCATTTATTATAAAGGAGATCTGAGATCTTATTGAGACAGATCTCAAATATGAAGACTGAACGATCTCAAATATTGATATTGATCTCAAATATTGGTAAAGTGTCTCAAATATTATCATGACCAATTGCGCAACGTTACATTAAAGCAATATTAGCACATTTTTTGAAGAGCGCCCCCAATTTTTCAAAAAATTTGAGATTTTTACACGGTTGCATTGGTAACTGGCTAGTAAACCATACATGTGAATGGTTAAGCTCGAAAATGTCTGTGTCTCACAAACGAAGGAATTTTGTAATTAGAATAATTATTATCTGGATTCCGATAATAATTCAACGGCTGCTGGATACGGCCTTCCAATGTGAAATAGTCGGGAAATAGCGCCATGTACGTGTCTACGCTCACCCATTAGTTGTTTTATTGGTTCAGTGGTGGTTTTATTGTTGTAGTCAAGTTTTAACGTCTTCGAGTTTACTTTTATCCTCAGTGCTTTTCTTGCTTTCCTATTTTGTATTAAGTTTGTTATATTGCTTGTTCAACTTTGAACCGGTGTGAAAGCAGATATAGTCCGGTGGGAGCCATAGTCCGGGGCTCCATAGACGATAACGGAAATTAAGCGTGAAACTAATGTTACGTAAAGAGTCAACTGAATCGATTGCCCTATTGTTCACCATTGTTCCCGGACTATGAGTACGCCGGACAATGGTTACTTCTACACCGGTTTCAAAGGGTTAATAAAAGGGTATCGGTGAATCTATATTTATTAAACTAGAAGGTTTCTAAAACATACGCAATGATCAAAATGACGAAAACTGCGATTGACATCAATTTGTGAACAATAGTAATCTTTCAATCTGATAATACCTTCCGCTTTTCAAAAGATGTTTTGAAGTATAAACTCAGAGAAAACCTTTCGAGGTTTCATAACATGACTTGTTAATGAATGGAACGAATGGTTCACTGAAAATACTTATTTGGGTTAAAAAATACTTTCCATTGATAGAAAACACTTTCAATTTTCAATTTTCAATTTCATTTCACACGTCATTCATACATGACATTGAACAACGGTATAAATGAAAAACATCCTGAACAGTAAACAACTTAGAATGCTAAATAAGAGTGAAGCCTCTGGTCAATGACTAAAATGTCACAAATGAGGAACAATTCGTATTACAAAAACGTGTAAACTTAAACCTTTAAAATTAATTCTTATAATTAAAATTACTGTAAGAATACTCCCTGCTCTGGAAGATGTTTGATTAAACATTTATCTCTATCTTTCTGCCGTTTTTGTAAGGTACAAAATGTTAATACACAGAGTGAGTAAGAAAAAACTATATGCTGTGTTGTGATGTACCATGACTGCACATGAGTCGATTAAGAAGGAGGAGGAGGCGGTCACATGAGTTGTGCCAAATTATCGAAACTGGAAAAGAAAAGACACCAAAGCATTTGTCTCATGTGCAAAACAGCACGGTGAATCATCTGCATGTCTTGTCTGGAAATATCCACTTCACAAATGATCCTTTCATGCAGGTCATCCAGATTTGTTGGAGGAGTCGTGTACACTCAGGCGTTCAGATAGCCAAAAAACACCAAAAAAAGCCAAAGGGTCACAAGCCTCATTCTGTGTGGAAGAGCGCCGTCCTGTGCCTGCGCGTGGTCAATACTCCTTGAGTTTCGCTTTGAGAAGAAGAACTTCTCGAAAGAAACTTTCAGCTTGAATTGGGCTTATTGGAAATGGGAGGTCTCATTGGACCTTTCGTCTTTCGCCGGAACATTCATCGTCAGGTTTATCTTCCAAGGATTAACGATCAGGATGTCTTATTTATTGATAGAGAATTTCCAAGTTTCCAGCAGCAACAAAATGGACGATTCGGACATCTGTGGTGGGCACAGGACGTTGCGCATCCACGCAGATTGTATAATGTGTATGAAAGGATAATTCGCGAAGTGGATATTCAAATACAAGACAAACAGGTGATTCGCTGTGCTGAAATCGGTTGTGTAAATGCCACGGTTTATGTTTCAAACTGTTTAAAATGTTTTGACATAATTTTTTCAGCTAGCGGCTCCGATCATTTGGCACAGGTCAAATTGCATGTGTAGTCATGCATAAAACATAATCCATTAAAATTGTACATGAAGCCAGAGTAGCTATTATAAGAATCCTTATCAAAAGATATAATATACATTTGTACATCACGACACAACATATAATTTCAAATGTGTATATTTTTGTTTCTTTACATCCGCCGCAAAACAAGCAATATTGTTGGAAAGACAGACTAATGAACTCTTATGAATCTTATTTTGTGTCATATTGAAATTTCAAAAATAGCCTTATCAAAACTGCAGTGAGTTCTCAATATCAATCTTGCATTTCTTAAGTTCTTCATATTCATACACACAAAAATAACACTGCTTGTAAAGTATTTAATTGGCTACACTAAGGTACGGCATATAGCGGTACTTGAAGAATAGTCTCATATCTCATACAATGGTGGAAATTCATTTGCAATATTAGGTCAGATGACCTAATAATCAGTATACTTTTATTCGACGGAGATTCTTTAAATGCCTTCCCATTTTGTCTTTCGCCTAGCTACTTGTAGACGTAATACAATATCCCTGCATTCCGTAATTCCCTGTTCAGAGGAATCAAAGCTTCAATTACACAATGTCGTCATTGTTTTTATTTTCCAATAACATGTCCCCTCACTGTCAATCTCCATAAGCCGGGCAAGGAATGTTCAGGGATATACACATTATATTGTTTCAGGCTAGAGTTTCAGTCATTTATATTGTTCAATTTAGACTCGCTCGTGCTTCCCATTAACCTTTTTGGTTACGCCTGACGAATTAAGAGTGTTATTACCTCCAAGGTCATTTGGCAAAATAAAAATCCTGTCGTCTTACTCTCTCTTTAACCCTTTGTGCCCTACAGGCCAGGCTACTATAGCCGCTCAGTGATCAACGTTTTTCATTTTTTCAAAAACAATATGTATTTAAGGCATTATTTGGAATCCGTAAAAAATGCATTCCAATGAGTACAAATAAGCCTATCCTTAGGTCAATGGCTTTTGAGATGGCTTCCAAATAACCTGCAGTCATTTGGAAAGCCATCTCAAAACCACTGACTTATGCGTAATAGCCTATGTCTGGTTGCAAGGGTTAATGTTTAAAGATTGGCTGACTTTGAAACATACCTTTTCCATTATTCTATTATCATTTGCCGCATCTCCATCTCTTTGCTTTTGTAATAAAAATCTTTTTATTGTTCTCGTTCTTAGATGTCGTCCTTATTTCTATTGTATAATTTATTACCATGTGTTTGACATTGAGTAGTACTTGAATTCCCGAGTCTAACATGATAAATACAGACAGAAATGGAACAAAATGTTACATGAGAATAACTGTGCATTTGTGTCTTTACCTCGGCTTTCATTTGATTTATTATTCACCTTAATTTATTATTCAATGGTGTATACGACGTATGTATAAAGCACGCGAATATTGCACAAAAAATATAATGTTTAAACTGAATTGATACTAAATAGTGCTAAAGACGTCTTTGATTTGTGTGTTTTTGAGGCGGAAGATGTTTTTAGAAGTTGTATTTTCTTTTGCTCCATGGCAGACGAGATTGCTGGTCCTATACAGACGGCGGGGAAAATGTAGGGCTGTATTTTTGAGCGACTTGTGTAATTACTTACATTTTGGACGAACTTTAAACAGCTACCTGAACATGTGTTAACCTGATGTTTGGAAATGTCCAAGGGACATATTCAATCTTTCAGACATCAAGAACATCGTTAAGTGTATTTTCAACTATCCTCTGAGTAATAACAAATGATAATATTCCAATCTATTTGGCTGTCCTGCCAGACAAAATGAATAAAGGCCTAATTATTCCTCTATTAATTGCCGTTTGCCCCCGTCCCATTTGGATCCCTAGCTCCAGAGATACACTCAATTAATTGAAAAGGTGTAAATTTTAGTCGGGCCACTTTCACCCGGATAATGTTTAAGGAGTGAAAATGTATTGAAAAGGCATTTGATTTGATGCATAACTTTCAAAGAAGTGTGAACAGATTAACATTTGAATGTTTAAATTCTGGTAGTAGTAATGATTGTAAAAAGCTGCATTATATCTGAGATTAAAGTTAAGTCGTTACACATTGATCATTCCTTCAAGATGGCTGGTCCTCATCCTGGTAACCATCAACAGCCATGATTCACAACTGAACAGCGTGTGATTATGTTGACAACTTTCATTCAGACCAGAAGCCATGTAGAAACAATTCGTTTGTGTTCTCAGCAATAGTCGCCTTAGGGGCCGGGTATATTTTAACTGAAAATTGGTCCCGTTAGTGGTCACTTTCAGAAACCCCTGGAACGAGCATATGTGCCCAACGAAAAATCCAAGACGGCCCCCGGTTCAAATTTAGTCAAACTTCCATCCTTTATTTTTCACACTGGGCAGTCTTGGGCAGTAAAGCTGAACGCATAACGATGTACATTAACTTCTTATAAACTCCTCAAAAAAGTTTGGAAATTTTTTTCAGACATGTATTTCTCATTTAATTGGAAATTTTATTGCACTACATTGCATATCAGTGAAAAGCTCAGTTATTCCTCTGTACAATGACACCAAATTGATAAGAATTGATGAGTGACATTCCTTTGAATACTGCTAGGTCTGAAAGAGAAAGTGCCAAATTTCAATACTTGTACTCAATTTAGGGTTGCTTGAGGATTAGGTTAAACGGAATGTGTCCAATTTGATGAGTTTACTGATGGCAAGCTACTGAAGTTGTTTTAACCCTTTCATTCTCAAGCTACTCATTGACGATCCCAGCACGATGCGGGCGGGCATTACCGCCTCGGAGTACTGCATATCGTCCCAGATTGAGGACATAAGAGATGGCAACGGCCTTGGAATATTGTCCCCGAAAACGACAACATTGCTGCCTTCAATAACAACAAGTCTTGTCTTCCCAGTTATAAGGGCTGCCTCCACCAAAAGCTGTCGCTCTTCCCATGCAACAGACAGGGAAACGTTCACCACGTCTCCTCCAAACTTTAACTCTACCATCCAACTTCCGAAGACAAAATCTGCATTCATCTGAAAACATGAATTTCTGTTACCATGTTTAAATTCCACTACCGGTGTTGCCGATACCACCTTAGCCGGGCCTGATGGTGAAGGGCTGTCATTGCTGGCTTTTTAGAAAGTTACCATGTTCTCAGATTGGACTTGTGTCAATACTGCCCCACAAACCATGCCCCCGGGACCATGCCTGTAAATTTCTGGAAGACAATCTCCAATTCCGAAGAGCAGAGATTAATAAACATCTCTTTCTGGGGTGTTGTCCCCCGAGGACAACCGCTTCTGGGTCTCATTTTCCTATTACCAGTTTGCACGGAATTTTGTTTTCCATTTTGATACAGCACTAGTGCTTACCCCAACATTGGCTACAACTTGATTCTGGTATATGCCAACTTCAATTTGTCCCATGGCACGAGCCGTCTGTACATCTGATACTCGTGGCATGATGAGATACTGAATGACCACTCTTTGACATTTTCCTATTCAAAGACCCGGATTCAAAGCAAACCTAATCCTCTTAAGCTGTGTAACTCTTAAACTGAGGTATTGAAATTTGGCACTTTCTTTTTCAGACCTACCAGTATTCAAATGAGTGTCACTCAACCATGACGAAATCAATTCTTACGATTTTGGTGTAATTGTACAGAGGAATAACTGAGCTTTTCACTGATATGCAATAGATGTAATAAAATTTTCAATTAAATGAGAAATACATGTCTGAAAAAAATTCCAAACTTTTTTGAGGAGTTTATAACGAAAACAACAACAAATACAACCGGGGACAGCCGGAACATGTTGTAATATGCAATATACTTTTACACTTTTACGTGTTCGGACATAGAGTTTTCAAAATATTCTACAGTAGCGATTGCTCGCCAATCATCGATTGCGTCAGAGGGATTATGATCAAAGGGTGGATGTTGAATCCCTTTCTTTTGTGCAGGTGAATGGCTAAACAGGTTAAAATCGGATTGTGGAAGTCGTTGTGGTTCCTTCTTATCTCTTTCTTCCATGGTTCAATTCGGACCAACGAGCAAACTCCATTTAAAGTGACATGAGGAGATTTTTAAGGTACGAAGGTGGAAGCGTGGAAGGTTTATTGAACAAACAAGTACAAAAGAAAACCGCAGACCTTGTTTTGGACTTGCTTGCTATCGTTATCGTCCCCATAGAAAAACATGCTTTGAATTTCTGTCGTGCACGACAGAAAATACTAAATCATCATCTTGTTGCATAAAGAAGGCGTATTGGGCTTATTCACTGCAAGTGTGATTTAATACATTGGTAAGCAATACGAAAAAATGGGTTCGAAAAAGTAATTGGGGCGCTTCTTTCTCGAAATGTCTCCATTAGTCTAGGAACTTTAGGTCTGTGTACAGAGAGAAGGTGGAAAAAAATAAGCCATAGCTGATTTTTTCAGGATAGTTTGCTAATGTTGTGAGAAGCAACATATCAAAAGTCCCCAAGATTCCCCCTTGTGCCTTTTGAGTAATAAGGGGGTAAAGTTTATACAGGGGTAAAAAATTTTAAAATGATTCAATTTAGCTAAATCATGGACTATTGTATTCTTCTTGTCACACTGATTAAAAAAAAGGATGGTTTGGCTAACTTTTGACCTTTAGTTTTAGGAATTAGGCCAAAATTCTTTTAAGGTCATCCTGGGGTAAAATTTTAAAAACAGTCCGATTTTAATTAAATAAATCCCAAATTACTCGTACATGTTGTACGGTCATATTATGGCAGAAAATGCTTATTCACTCCATCTACATCTTTTAAATATTGACCTTATAGGGCAGTAGCTTTTGAACTCCCATAGACCCTGTAGAAACCTGTCATAATGAGCCCTATAACTAAGGCAGGAAATTACTAATCAGTTTATACACAACGAGACGAACAATTTGATACACTTTTGAAAAGAATCAGATCATTCTGAAGTTTTACCCCCAGTATGACCTTGAACCGTTATTTCCCTATAGTTAATAAACGGTAGTCACAGATAGGGCAACCTATACCTTTTTTTATCCTTATGACATGACGCAAACATTGGTATACATTTGAAGACAATTGAACCACTATAAAATTTGACCCTTGTACAAACTTTACCCCTTTTTACTCAATAAGCACAAGGGTGACTCTTGGGGACTTTTGATATGTTGTTCCTTACAACATTAGGAAACAATCCTGAAAAAATCAGCTATGGCTTATTTATTTCCGGGTGTTTTCTATTAATCTTGGACTACATGTCTCTTTAATTGTTATTTGAAAATAGGGTTTTTAATTACGTATTTATGAAAAACACGCTTGCACTAATTACGGTTTATTATCATTAAAGATATCACTAAATAAAAGCTTCGCCAGCTGTGTTTATAAAACAACGGTGAAAGACCTTTTGAGCTTACTAACCCTAACAACAATAAATACTCGACAGACGTCCTTTACAAATACCTTACACTAATAATACTGAATTCAACTGAACCATCGAGACAACCTTGAGCACAGTAACCAATAAATCACATCCTTGCTACTGGGCTACTTTACATTAACTTCAAAAACCACAATTCTCGCACTAACGATTTCCTATCCACTCTCATCCAGCACACTTTCAATCCATCATCTCAAAATCGACTCGAAACACTTCATCAACAGCAACATTGATTGATAATATCTCCACCACTCACTAACAACTTGGTAAATGGAATACTAATAACCTACATTAGCGACCATTATCCCATCTTTCATAACACCAACAGTACCACTGAACATGAAACAACTAATTTAAAATCTGGTGTTACAGTACTCACTACCCAAGGTCAGAAATACCCTTTAGACACAAAGAAAATTAGCTTAGAAGCTCTTAGAGTATAAATGATCTTACTTTTATATTACAATTAATTTTGTTGATCCGAAATGCTTGGATTAAGAGTTTAGAATGTTCAAACACAAATACATAAACAATGTTCATCACGAGGTTCTGTAGGTCACTTGATTACATAAAATTCTGCAGCAAATAACAGCCCGGAATACATTTCCTCCACAGTCTATCTAATGCAAATGTCCACTTTTTGGACCAGAAAAATAAGCATTTATACGCTTCACAGTCAACAGCGGTTTAATGATTAATGCTCCCTTTGGTAGCAGAATTCAGTGCTTAAAATCTGGCGGTTATACTACTCAACAATCTGCATTTCAAAGATTTCTAGATCTTGAGATTTGGCGTGGTTGGTTTTTTTTAATGAACTTAAACTTCCTCATTGTGGGTATTGTCTTTAAATGTCTTTTTAGGTTTAAATAACGTGGGGGGAAAATATCTTAGTCGAAGTGGAGAAAATCTTTTCGGCGTAAGATTTACTCTTTACTTTTTAATAAAAACAAAGTTACCAATTTCACTATTGAGGTATTGAGGCTCCATCGGAGCAGAGAATATTTGTTTTGGGGCATAATTAATTCTCCAGAAATCGCCCTTTTTATCTAACATAAGAAGGTAACTACAATGTCATTAAGCGGATTCAACGCATATTGCATATTAGATAACGGAAGTGGCTAAGCATTAATATCATTGTGCCCAAAACATGTTTTCGAGGGCTGGAAACTCAAACAAAGAATCCGCAATTACTCCAATATCCCGTTATGCAAACGCACGTCACATAGCCCATAGCATGATTTCATATTATTCTTAACTTCGTCTCTTTGGGATTTCAGTTTAAAGCCTCATTCAAATATCAAATTCCAAGGAGTGCAGACCAGCAGTAAGTAAAAGTTAATTCAAGTACCACGTAAGGGAGGACCATAAGGTAGTTCTGAGGAAATTCTTTTATAGCCTATTGTAAGAAAACTACGAGTAGTACCGATATTAAAACACAGAACTAATGAGCTGGATAATACACACACTGGCCAAAAAGTATTGCAACATTCAGAAAACGAAAAAATCATAATCACAAATTGATTTCAAACTATACTATGGATTCTTGACTACTAAATACGTATTTAAATTCCAAAGTTGTGTTTTTCAATCAGATGTTATTCCCCAAATCCAAGAGAGTGCAAAAACGTTTGATTTGATTGTCACGTTCCCTAAATATGGCGGATAAAAGGAACAGCAAACGATAACTTGTCGATTGCACTCCAGAAGGAATACAGACACAGACACAAAAAGGATGGCTTCCAAAACAGCCACTTAATGGATTGTACGGGTTCATTAGGGTTTACTTAAAAATTTTTATGGAGAAAAATCATGGTGGTTGTGTGGACCGGAGGAAACGGTGATAAAGTCAATGGAAGACAGTGGTCTTCGAAATATTCGAGAAATCCGATACACCTGAAATGCATTCTAATGATAACTCACGTGGTTTACGTAAATCATGTGTAAATTACGCGTTCACATTACATGACAAACAACACAATGTCAACGGTGCCATTTAAAAGTTGTTTTCAGGGTATCACGTGGCATCTTTCTGCCATTAAATTTCCCGAGTCCAACGGTGGTGAATGTGCTCCAATCTTTTATTGACATTATCTCATTTCCGGTCCATTTACAGCACACCAATTTTCGCCCTAAACATTTAGAGTAGACCCTGACAAACTCGTAAAGTTCATTTAGCGACTATTCGGAAGCCATTTTGACGTTTCTCTGCCTGTATTCCTTCTGGAGTACAATCGGCGAGTTATCATTAGCCAGCTTCTTTACCGCCATATAAGGATAAAGAAAATCAAATTAACGTTTGTCGCACGACTTGATTCTGGGAAACGAATCTGTTTGAAAATCCCACTTTGACAATATTATAGGTAATGTGTAGTCAAGAACTCCTGATACAATTTTAAATCAATTTGTGAATATAAATTGCTTTTTCTGCATGTTGCATACTTATGGCCAGTGTGTGTAGAAAGAAATCACTACATCATTTCTTACATAAAGAAATCACTACATGATTTTCTTACATACCACCTTTTCGATTATTGTGATACTGTATGGTCAAATTATAAGGGTGTCTCGAAACATGATACCTCGAAACCACAGACCTCAACCTCGAACAATCATCCCCGAAGTAATTCACTTCCGGGTCTGAATGTTTCGAACCCCGGGGGGTGTCTCGAAACAACAGACCACGAAACACAGACCTTCAGACCCGGAAGTGATATAGAGGACTTAAGTTCTTTATCATAGAAACATGCTTGCGACAATGAAGGTTAGACTTTCCATATAGAAGTCCATTGATGCCAAAAACGGGGGGAAAAAAGAAATTTTTTATTGCCATTCATTCCGTCAAGCACTAACTGCACACGGCATACAGCGCATGACGGAATCACATCCCTCATTTTGCATCAATGGGATCTTCTTATGAACCTCTACCCAATGAGGACCATTTGTGGGTATTCTGATAAGGCGTGAATTGTCCTATTATGTAACAGAGCGTGACAGAAATAATACGGTGTACTACTTAGAACAGGCACGCAGCCCTGACTTGTATTTTAACACACAAATGATAGAAACAAGGGCGCGTAGAAGTTGTATGAATTACATGAAAACCGTGTTGTTTCTGGTGCTCAAATTTGCAGTGTAGACTGTTCATAAACGTAGTTTTTGTTTGAACTAAAAAGAAAATGCAAAGGTTATTTGTGGTAAGCAGAAAATTAACCGAAACTCGACGAATTTTGCTTAAAAACCTATTTTTTGCATGAAAAATACAAATTTAACAACCTTTAGTAACTAAACTTTGGACAAATTCTACTTTATGTTGATAGAGTAATACAATCCTAACATTATGCAAAAAACCACATGTCCGTAGCTTTTCTGCATTTAATGTAACAGAAGAAAATGCCCAACTACCTCTGGAACATCCTTTTATGCAAATTGCATGCAAATTAGGTAAAAAAATCATATTTCTACATATGCAAATCATTGCAGATTTTACAGGTGTATGCGCTAGGATGTTGTTTATTCATTTCTCACAAAATTTGATGTTGTGGGACCATTGCCGCTTTTGTGATTTTCAACCTCTCGCCCCGCTTGCCTAATAGGGAGAGATGGAGAAGTAGTATTATGCACGTAAACAATTGCAGGATTTATATTCCCGATTAGACTGTGTCAGATCTGATATGGCAAGTAAGTTGAATTGGACATGATCATGTCGCTCGGTTTTATCCATACTCAACTTCAACTTGTTAGATGTCATCCTCTTGTGAATATCAGTAATACAAGTTTCTTTCTCATTTGAGAGCATTTATGGTCATTTTCTTTACTAGGGTTATATGTATATATTTGTGTATCATTTGCATAGATGTGAGAAAACATATTGCGCCTGGGAATTATTATTATAAATGCCGAAATAAAAGGCCCATGATGGAACCCTGAGGCAGTCCACAGTCAAGGAAAAAAAATTATCATCAATGCTAAAACTACGTACTCAGGTGGATTTTCATCCGGGGGGGGGGTGGGGGGGGGGGGTGTAATTTATACCTCTCAAGCGGTAGGCCAGAAATAACAAGTGTGCTGATCTATGAAAGAGAGTAATGGGGTCGATGGTGCCAGTCTGTGAAAGAGTATTGGGGTCGATGGTGTCAGATGCCACCGTGAGATCGCGCATTCCTAAAGCACGACTCTGTTATTGTAGTGCCCATGCGGGAACTTAGAACTTTTTACACGTTTTACTCACTAACTGCGTAATATCAAACTAAAGCGCCTAGTCTTATTTTCATTGAAGGGCCCATACGCACTTCACAGTATTTCATAGTAGGCCCACGCCCCATTTGGTGTTACTGTTTTTTTTCAAAAAAAACTTTTTTTTTGTTATTAAATACTCATCAAAAATCACTTATTATTATTATAAATGCCGAAATAAAAGGCCCATGATGGAACCCTGAGGCAGTCCACAGTCAAGGAAAAAATTATCATCAATGCTAACAACACGTCTCAGTGATTTTCATCTGTAATTTATACCTCTCAAGCGGTAGGCCAGAAATAACAAGTGTGCTGAATCTATGAAAGAGAGTAATGGGGTCGATGGTGCCAGTCTGTGAAAGAGTATTGGGGTCGATGGTGTCAGATGCCACCGTGAGATCGCGCATTCCTAAAAGCACGACTCTGTTATTGTAGTGCCCATGCGGGAACTTAGTGAGTAAAACGTGTAAAAAGTTCTAACTGCGTAATATCAAACTAAAGCGCCTAATCTTATTTTCATTGAAGGGCCCATACGCACTTCACAGTATTTCATAGTAGGCCCACGCCCCATTTGGTGTTACTTAATACTCATCAAAAATCACTTATTATTATTAGAAATTAAAATAAGTGGCGCAAGATATAAGTAAAGATCCAGCACTTTGCGTGTATTTATAAAGCAAAGAATACAAATCATTTTCCACCTATCAAATTTAAATTTCTTAAAAGGATAAGTGCTCTGCTTTTGTATGAAAGGTGTAAGGTCTATACAGTTTTACAGCTAAGTACTTTAAAATGTGATAGGAAATATGCTCACTTGAGCAATTTGAGCAATATGATTCACGGTGAGCACTATCCAAAAATGAAGAAGGCATTCAGTACGTTAGCTTCTCCTGGGTGATTGACAAAAATGCCCCAATGCCTTAGTATGCGCTATTTCCTCTCCCTCCCGTTCCACTCCTCTTTCTGGGTTCCCCCCCTTTCTCCATATATTCGCACTTGCATGTTCTTTCAATGTTTTAAACAGTGAGCCATTTATCTTATGTACGTTAGAGTTATAGTTAGAGGCTATTGTTTCTGTAATTTGCATTGTTCAATTTAGACTTACTCGTGCTTTCCATTAACCTTTTAGCTACATCTAATGAATTAAAAGTGTTATTATAATCGAGGAATCTCGTAAAAAAAGATGTCAAAATGTTTTCTCACGAAGCCCGCCTGTCAAGTTCAAAGAAAGTGTAACTGATCAGCACTTACTAGATGTTTTACCTTTTGATGCCTTAGTTTGAATACCGAGGAAAAGCAATATTTACTATTATCTTGTTTCATCAACGCTTCTCCCATATTAAAAGGGTCATATCTGAGGCATACCAACAGACTACAGATTTCACATTACAAAAAAAGACGTTTGGTTTTGCGTACTATACAATACAGCATTAACGAATCCCTATCTCCACTATCTGGCAACTGGTACCTAAGACTTCTGCTTTTCTTGAAACTCATGTTTTTAGTTCACCTGAAATGAGATTATTGGGGTTAACAAGCGCTTTATAGACTAAATCGTGTAGATTCGCATCGTTTAGTTCGATTAAAAACTACTAGAAATATTTAAAAGGGACATTTCCTATACGACCTTCACAAAGTACAAATCAGCAGGATTTTGCTAGGCTATATTTATAACATTTCCAAAATATTTCAAATAATTTTGTATTTTCATCAGAAATCTTTGAAATTAAATGAAATCTAACATAGTTGGGAAATCCTTCCATATGATACTAATTTAAGAATAAATAAGCAATTTAATTTAAGCAACAGTTACAACACATCTTGATTTGCAGGGGGTATAAAAAATTATGCATGGAATGCTGTTGACCATGAACTCGCTATGTTCATTCAACCGAAACTTTTCTGCATAATCACAATGCTCATTCTTTACACTACATGTAAAAAAATCAAAGAAATCCCTGAAGCAGAAATTAAAAGTTTTTTAAACCTTCCCGTTTTTCTCCCATTCCAAAGGAGTTTACACAGTAAATCATATTTTGTGTAAATGAATAGATACCTCATTAGTATTCTTTCCAAAAGTGGTTTATTGTGTTACTGGCATATTATTTTTTTTCAAAACAATATAATACAAAAAGTTTTTTTTTTTCAAGGATTGTTTACATATAATATTGCACAAAATGATATGGATCAGAGAAAACTTTATGGATCAACAGCATGTTTAAGCATATTTGCAACAGATGATTGGATGAGACTTCTTTGCATAAAACATATTGCACAAAATCACATAAAAATGTTTCCTACTTAAAGGGCCATAGTCCGATCGCTAATATCTTCGTCCCCAGAACAACAGATTCTACGGAAGTGATCACAATTTTGGTATCAGAAGAAAGATACTACTTTTCTCATTTACCCTGTGAAATTTTAGGGATAAAGGAGATTTGGTTTGGATGTTATGAGCGAAAATGTGCCCCATTTTGTTCGACCAATATTAATTTTACAGAGTACACTATAGCGATTATAAAATCGCATTTTTAGCTCTCACATCAAAACGAGTTTAAAAATTCGGCGTGAAAATTATTTAAAAGATAGGGTTTTTGGGGTGAAGGCCATTCTATCAAAGTGAAACTCTTTAAGTAAAGTTCTCTATGAGTTTAAGTCAATTCTCCGAAAAACGTGCTTTTCGTCACATTCTAGTGTAGATTTTATCTACTCTGCAAAAAATTCAGGAATTTGACATTTTAAACGGACAGAAATCCCAACACAGTGGGAACTGCGAACAAACATTTGTTAAAAACACATAAAGCACCATCATAATTAACCGAATTTTAGAAATGTGATTGTTGTTTGTTATTTCCAGCATATTCATGAAGCAGTAAAGAAATAGTGTACTAGAATCACAATCCTTCTTAGTGCCCAGGAAAAACAAATAGGTAATTACAACAAAAAATCAAAAATTGGATATTCATGACATCTATTCAATTTTACAAGTTGTGTGTGCGTTTATTGTTACACTTGGATGCCATCTAAAGCCATGATGCAAAAATAAATGATACATAGACGTTCTAAGACGATTATCAAAGTGAAGAGATGGCGTATACATACTTTTGGAAAAGCAGATATAACCACAGCTTTAAACTATCGCTGCACTAAGTCTAACTTTGGCGGTCCTTTTAACCAGCGTTTATAAATAAACTCGCTTCGAGAATTGCGTTTATTTTTGCGGGCGTTTAACTCGGATTTTAAACAGTGATTAGCGTTAAACATGGTTTGAGAATACGGCCTCATATGCTTTGCGGGTCACAATAATTTTGGTAGAATTGCAGCAATTTACTAGAACCTATTTGCGTTTTGATCGTTTTTCGAAATAATATCTTTCTGATAGAAGAGGGTTTTGGACAGAATTATTTTAGACACGCATTTTAACGATATCTCATCTCCTTCTAAACAGACAGATCGTGGCCTCCACACTCAACATATCTCAAACCCTTGATCGGGGTTAACTCAAGGACTACAACTGCCAATACCACAGTCGTGAACACAGAAGTGAAACGCTTTCCTGTCCATAAGCAGCAGGCGCTTTCCTGCCCTGAAGCAGAACATTGCCATGAATACCAGAACACATATTTGCCTGTCAACATCTTGCCATTAAGATCGAGAGATCGCCTTGGCCAACGAGGAGGTCTTCTTGGAAGTACATTATTATGCAAAAAAATAGTTTATTGCCAAGGCCATTATAAGGCACTATCAATAATTTGCTAAATCAGAAAATCGAAAAAATTAGATTTTTGCATGTCTGTA
>JAMKCH010006531.1:0-33082 GCA_023653785.1 Ophioderma brevispina | reverse complement strand
TTTCATGAACTCCATAGATACGCGGGTGTTTGCATCAAGCACACATCTATTTTCGTAATTATAAATAAAATGGTCTACAATTGCACATGTAAAACCCTAACCCAACTAAATCTCACAAAAGCTCACCGCACTGAGTGAGGAAAATGCACAAAGTCCAGAAAGTGCGATGACGTTATTAAACCAAGACTCATATGGGCCCCCCACAAATTCGCTGGCCGGGCCAGCGTCACCCGGCCTGTAGCGTGCTATCCCGGGTCATGATCTTGTTCCCTCTTCACTCACTTCTTCAGTCCCTCCCGGGTAGAAACCGAGGTGGGGTTAGGATTAACGAACTAGATTAACTGATTCTATAAATGTTGCAATTAAAATTAATTTGGAACCAGCTGGAGAAATTTCAACTCATTGTTAAGGCAACCGAAAACAGTTTAAATTATAGCTACTTAATACATACGATATCTATTTTTTATTCCTGTCCGTAAACGCATATTGTCGTATGTAAGGATTTCATTTGGTTGATGTGTTGAGATAAAAAAGCTGAATTAACAGCTGCAAATGCCAACTTTGTTCACAAATAAATGCTTTAACCCATCTTACTGAACCTTTTTTATCGAATATGTTAAGGCTTCATACCAGACTCTTGAATAGTTGTTGTCAGTCTTGTACACGCATCATTTCTTTGTTTGGGAGCAGTGGCGTAACTGGCCTGCCCGCTCTGAGGGGACACACCTTTTTTTCCCGTCAAGGGCTAAAAAACGGCTGATTAGCATGAATTTGCAATTTTTTTTCCCCGGCCAAAGTCGTCAGGGGGCAGGTTGCCCCCTGCCTGTTACGCCACTGGTTTGGAGTCAATCAAGTAGGGATAAAGTGCATGAACATCGAGTGCCGTGAACCTCTTAATATTGAGGAGGATTAAGCCACGTAAATATTATAGTTAGGGTGTCTCTAACTGGAAAAAAAAACGACAACAAAGGGATTATGTAGTGGAGATCACCTTTTCCAGCAATCAGCGACTGAGATATATATATATATATATATATATTTTTTTTGGGGGGGGGGAGTACATTATGTATTCGAATCAGTTTTCTTATGTTGAATGCTGCAGAGTTTCTTCAGGTTTGGCGTTTGGAATTTATTCATTGCCTTTGCCTCGCCATATTGTCGTCGTAGAAAGGGGGGGGGCATTTTTTAAATTATGGCCTTAATCTGACATGGTATCGTTACACCGATTTCTGTTTAAGTGATTGGGTAAAATGGAATAAAAAAAATCCTAATATAAACGAACTGTACTTACAGATGGCTTGAGTCATAGGATTTCAAGTAGATATCTGGAGGATCATCAGCTAATGTTTGGGTCCACCTGGGATCTCGATCTCATTAAAGATATGTCTGGTCCCTTAGGACACAGTCTGCTTAATGACTTTTGGACCTTCTGGCTGTTGTGTGAAAGAACCACACAAGCGATATGGGTCTGAAAGAAGAGCAGAATAGTGATTATGTGTTGTACCGAATGCTCCAAAGTACCCTCTACAATGTATATATATGTGTGGTTAAAATAATACATTTATCATTTATCGTGAGCTCATTACTATGTTTCTTACTGACCTTTTGGTCATTAGATATATGACCGTTTTCACGTTCAACAAAGAAAAATTACCGTAAGTGACCTTATAACACTTTACATTGAAAAATCATTATCAAACTTACAAAAATGTTTAGTTAAAACCATTAATTCCATCACACGAGATAATAACCCTGGCGATCAAAAAGTATCTCGGCATGTTTTTCGATCATAGTGTTGTGCCAAGTCAGACCATTTTGAAAGTTTTCGAAATATACATTTTGTTTTTTTTTGGCCTATATTCTTGCTCTTCATTTAACACCTACTTGTAAAAAAACATGCACATGGCTGAGATAGAGTGCCCGAAAGACGCAAACCCCCCAAACCAAAAGTTGCAGTTTTTGGCTTTTTCATGGTTCACTGTGTGGTTATAACGCATAATACGTGGTGTTATTGATTTTATCACAAAGAGGTTTTTTCCGACTGAATGAGCGAGAAAGCCCTATTTTGCCATATTGATTGTGGTCCGCGTGTTCGTGTCCATTACACTGCAATGCCCATTGAAAAAATCCCAAAACTGCAACTTTTGGTTTCGGGTGGCATCTGTCGGGCGTTCTATGTCAGCCATTTCTGCACGCTTTGTACAAGCCAGGTATTAAATGAAAAAGAGCAAGACCTAAACAATAAAATGTATATGTCGAAAACTTTACAACTTGTAAAAAGTTCCAAAATTCTTCAACACTAGATTATAATAAATTTGAAAAGTCAAATAAATGGAGATATAACACAGAAAGAAAAATCACAATACTGCAAGTTTTATTTATTAATCTTCATGCGAATGTTTACAAAAGGAATTATGGCATAGTTTGTACGGCGTGCGCGTGGTATGGATTTGTTTGCGCATTTTGCGTTTAATTAGAACGCACGCGTAGTGCATTATACGCATAGGCAGTCGCCGTCGGTAATTGACCAAGGGTTGAATTAAAGCTATTAAAACAACCTGTTTCTAAAAACAGATTCAAAACACTATGAAGTTTTGGTCTGAAATTCGCAAATTAAGGACTTCCATACAAAGGGGCTTTGATTTGTCATTACTGTGAACTTTGTATATTGGAACTACGGAAAATTGCTGCATACATTTAGAATTTCTAGTACATTCGTCGATGCGTTGACTTAGTCTGATTTGGCGTGTACTAGGATCTCTATCTGTTGTTTATGGACTTCCGATACCTTTTGTTAAGTTGATCAACCCGTTTGTCCTATTATAATGTTCTGACAAACGTTGCATGTAATCAAATAAAACAAGGTTTTTATCTTGCCAATTCATGGTATTTTATCTGAAATGACATGGCCGTGTTTTGAATTTTGATGTAAATTAGTAGAACACTCTTTGATGTGTTACACCGTACCACAGCGGCGTTGTCTTTGCCCACATTGGGCTTTTACTAACTTTACATTTGATAAAGCAGCTTGGTTAGGAATCTTTAGGTTTGGCGTTTGACGTCTGCTCGTTTTATTACTGTGTTGTATAAACATTTTATTTGAGCATATGATGGACCCGTTAACTAAATGCGCATTATTGATGTTATTGGGTTGTGTGAGTGAAACGAAGTTTAAGATGGGTTGGAGATTTTCAGCTTTTGTTTTCGGGAATAGAGTTTTTCTATGAGAGGTCTACATGCTTTATCAATCCTACGTTTACTCCACTGAGGAGGGTAAGTCTGTCTAAGAGCAGTGGTTTAAGTTCTCTGAAGTTTATATCATTTGTGAACGTTGTGCAAATCATCTCGCAAAGGTTGAAAGAAATGTTGGTTTTAATATGTCTAGGGTGACAAGATCTAAAGTCAAGGTATTGGTGTGCATCGTTATTGTGGTTGATTATAGAATATATCTGGTTTGAATTGGATTATTAGAGTCGATTGGTACATCAATTATCAAGAAAGATAAATTAGAAGGTGCTGTAGTGTTGATTTAATTTTATGGTTCATGTAGGACTGTTCACTTTAGTAACATGTAATCAAAAATTGCCTGATGTGATGAAACGTCCACGAGTTATTTACCTGCTGAAGGCCAGTAGCTGAATTGACAATGTGTTCAATTTCCAGACAAAGATAAAAGTATTTCTTTAGACCACGTCTACTGCGTAAAAAAATGGTATGGATAACCTTCAAGCCATTGCTTACCTTGAGAAGCTGTCTGGATCCAATGCCACACGATTCACTGGCTGGTAAAGTAGACTCTCAACTCACATTTGGTGCTCCCTACATTTAAATAAATGAATAAACAAACACATTCAACATTACGTTGATATTGAATTTACACAAAAGAGATGAGACCGTGGGAAGCAACTAAAGTCGGCGGGAGCCATAGTCCGGGCTAAACGATACGGAATATAAAGCGTTGCGTTGTAAACATGTTAAACTAATTTTCCGTGAAGAGTGGCTGAAATGAGGGTCTTACTATAATCATTTATTTCCATAAAAAACAATAATACTATATAAAAACAATATAATTAAAAAAGAAAGATGGAGGAGGTGCAACAAAAGCAAAGGCCTGACCGTAACGTTGCACACTTTAACTTAACACGCGAATGAAGACAAGACAACATAACAGACACACACCAAACATAACAAGACGACAACAGTGGTCTCATTTAAAACAAAGAAGAACCAACAATCAATATTAATACCAATCCAAAAAAAAAATAATTGAAGTTAGAAAAAGGCGTTTGTCCAGCAATCAATAACATACAAGTTACAAAGAAAAAAATATCGAACAATTTAACGTGTATAATAAGAACACTTTTTTGATGTGATACCATTTGTGAACAATTTTATAACTCATCACTTTTAAATTTTACATTGCTCCTGGATGGAAGATGATATACGTTTTTTAAAGAAATTTATATTTTGCAGCCGTTTGACTAGTTAGTAAGTAATTTACTCCACAGTTTGTTCCAGGACGGTTAACAAAAGTCTTTATTTTATGAATTTTCATCGTAATTGTTTTGTTTTGTATTTTATGCATGGACAATCTCTAAGTCAGTGAATAAATGGTCAAAAGATTTCGGAAGTAGGAAGTACGCCCATGTTATATTAAACATGAAAAATACCTAGTTCTTTATCATACATTTCAAAAATATTTAAAGTATTTATACTTATCAAACAAAGGTTTCGTTATGACATAAATAAGAACTGTTTGAGATTATTGTAAAGCTTGTTTTGAAGTTGAAATTTAACTAGTTCTCCTGGTTAGCATTTCCCCATAGCAAAATTCCATAAGACATGTGATGTAAAATTAGTGAACAATTAATTGATACATGAAACCCTTGGTAAAGAGTGTTTGACTTTGTTTTAAAAACGCCCAGATTCTTTGAACATGTTTGAAGATATTATTAATCTGGGGTTTCCAAGTCAAATTCTCATCAATAGTTATACCAAGAAATTTTACATCGGAAACACGAGTTAATTTACAAACATCTAGATAAATAGAGCGGTTAATCTTGTTACCTTGTTTTGTTTGGTAGTAGGTTGTCCCAAAAAAACATTAGGTTAGTTTTTGATGCATTAAGTGATAATTTATTGCATTTGAACCAGTCACACACTTCTTGTAATTCCTATGCATTGTATCTCTAATGCTTCAATTCTTTTGTCAGAGAAATACACAGTTGTATCATCAGCAAATAAATAAACGACAACACTTTTTGATGTAAACAAATGTTGCATATATATTATAAACAGTAGCGGCCCCAATATAGAACCCTGGGGTACACCACCTCCAAATTACATTTTCATATGGTGAAACGATTTACTTATGGGTGGTAGATATAAAGCAAAAAAAAAAAAAAAACCCGTGATTTTCGCAAATTTTCCCATATATTGAATAGGTATATATACGTATTTTAAATTGGTTGCTTAATATTGTTAAAAAAAACTTTTAAAACGATGCTCGTGTATATCTGACAAAGATCATACACATTTGACACTGGAGCGTATTGAAATATATTTAATCATGCATAATTGGTACTTATTTACAAGCCTTCCTTACAAGAAGGAAAAACGTTAGTTCATTGTACACTCATAGCATCTTTTCTGTTGTTTTGTTTAGGTTCATCTGTATGAAAGCACTCCTTCTAAGTCACCTACCCATTGCGCGCGCCGCAATCGGGGTGATACTCAACTGTAATCTGAATAATTATGCCCGGGCACAAACAAAACCATTTTATAATTACCTAAATAAATTTGTTAGGCCTATCAGGGGTCCTAAAATCAACAATATTTAAAACAAATGTACAATGGAATCCATTAAGAAAGAATTTGTGTCTTTTGTAACCTTGGGGCCACACAACAAGTCAGTTACTAATGGGTCATTTAAGAGTTACTGAAAGAAATTGGAAGCATGGGTTATAGTGATCCCCATAGACCCGTGGTTTTAAACTAGAATTTCGCGGTTCTCGGCTTTCGCGTTCGATATATTCAAACAAGACTCTATAAGCTGGGGGCCGCTCCGAACTTTCACCTGGGCATACGACATCTGACAATGTATCACATATGGGAGATCCCTTGGTGCAAATATGACACAAGTTTGGTTCCAATGAACTTTTCAATTGAGGTACAATTTAAAGTTTAGGCCTATTTTTCAACGTTGCGCACATTGACCTTGACCTTGGACAAGTGATCATTTGACCTTTGCACATGACCTTTGACCTATCAACATATGAGGGATCCATGGTTCGCACGTTTTTGGCTCAAATTGAACTTCTACTTTCCCAATGGCGTCAAATTAAAAAAAACAAAAACAAACAAAAAACACGCACAACGGATTGCCTAAGTGGCCCTGGCAGCTAAAGCTGTGGCTCACTTACTTGTGTGTTTTAATTATTATCAGATAACGGCTCGTTCTATGCATTCGTCAAGATAATGAACTTCGCGGGTCATTAGTCTTATTATCATAGACCACCAACACTTGCGCCCGGAAGTTTCAATGAATATCGGCCTAGTCTTCTGTCAAAAACATAGTTAATCTACGGTCCCCTGTCATGAACGTGCACACTACATTAAAATCTTCTCCCTGGTGCACATTGCAATGATTGGTTCCTAGTTGCTTCAAACCACTTACTATATAGAGGTTACCATTCTTGACCATTTACTTGATGTTTGCCTACCTGTGCTTGTCAAGAAAAGTCGTGGTACGGTCATGTCTTTCGTGTCCCATCCTCCCTCTTCCTGTAAAAGATTAAGACATCGAAATCTGCTATACTACTGTGCCAAACATAGTTGCCTATTCTGTCCATCGTAATAGACGAATAGACAGATAGAAAGCACAAAAATGCAGTAATAAATGTAAAGGTAATAAACGTATCAGGTTTGTCCCGATGTCACCGGCTTCTAAACGAATAGTTTCCAATTATCCAAACTTTGAATGTCCTTTGTGTCAGCGTGGATTTATCAGGCACATGGTGTAATTTCTCAACTGGGTGTGCGTTAACGTTGGCCAGCATTGAACCGTGATGGAAGACCCACTCCTTATAACCTATTACAGATTTTAGCAGCAGCACCGATGCCTTGTTTTCTGTAGTCAAGTCACAAGTCCAATCTCTAAACTAGTGCCAAATATTGAAATTCGAGGGGTGCCCTAACAAAAATGCACAATCGATGGCACAAAGTAAAATACTCACATAATTATCAATGCTTTACTACTACCCCCCCAACTAGTGGAGAACGTTGAAATGCCTTGGAGACTCGGCTAAACCATCAATTACGATGCCATCGTCGTCGCCTCACCAATGTCCATCCCGCTTTATGTCACCATGTCCATCCTCTTTTCATCGGCATGGAACTTCATGTTGAACAAAGGTGCATACTCCCAGGCCATCGACTGGAACCCGCTTTTCCTTTCTGATTTAAAGATTTATTTATAATAATCATTATCGCCATTTTGTAAGGCTAAAATTATTCCTGAATGTTTCTACTATTAAATTCCACAAATGTCGTTAGAATTTAACATTTATCGCGATTTCATTATTGAGCAATCAAATACTAATACAACCAAGATTGCGATTCCCATTCAAATACATACGGGGGCTTTGATCATATAGTGAGCGAAGCAAAACCCCCAGAAGGTTAGAAAGTGATCGCTACAATATTCCCATAAAACGCCAAAATAAAAGACCCCAAAAAAAGTACGCAGCATGTCTAAATACCCCCATAGATTACAAACCATTAGTCTATGTACGAAACATAAAATGATATCAATATCTGTTTTTTTCTGCAAATTTTGACACCTTTTTTGCTCCATTGTGATCATATCACGAACCCAATGTCCATTTACGAATGTGTCACAATTTTCAAAATTGGCACACTGAAGACCTATTAACAAAGGTACAATACACAACCATGCGTAAATGACTACACGTCCGGGAAGAATGCGGTCTTTCACTTAATGGCCATCATATGGCTATACATTTTATTGCAACTTTTACAAGTGAGAAATTTTCTTATAATAGGTATTGCGTTTGGCATATTGAATCGCAATGGGGCACTAAGGGTATCAAAATTTAAAGGAAGAAATGGAACTAGTGATTAATTTTTATGTTTTTTCGTGCAAAGACCAATGGTTTGTACCTATGGTGGTATTTAGACATGATGCGTTACGTTTTTTGTTTTTTGGGGGACTTTAGTACACACGAAAATGAAAACAAATACCAAATACATTCTCCACCGTTTTACAGAACTTTCACAAGATTGACAAATTAATTCCACACCCTATATGTTGCTAGCGTTTTTGCGCCCTATACATTTGAATTTATGATTTCCAAAGGAAGGTGTCTGATGATCTAACTATTGTGGTCGGAAATATGTTTCTGGTGATTATTATCATATACAAATTTGGTCTATTTTTTAATCAAAGTAATACCGAATTTTTTATTTCTTTTTTAGCGATTTATTAACTTCACAGCCTTTCCTATTTCCTAAAGCCAATCATTGTGGTGTGTGAAATGTGGGAATGGATCCATTGTTTAATTCACAAAGATGAAGAAATGACGCCAAAGTTTGGCAAGAAATTTTATGTGTCGGAGATGCGAGAAGGGTGTGGGTGCACGGGGGGAGAAAAGTTGTGTGATGAAGGGGAATCGGTGAAGGAGTTCTTGTACCTGGGGGACGGGGTTAGTGGGGTGGTGGACGCGAGGTGGCTGTGACAGCTAGAGTGGGTTATTGATGGGTGAAGTTCAGGGAATTGGTTGGAGTTGTTGCAAGGGAACAGATATCCTTTGAAGATGAAAGGTATGGTGTAGAAGAGTTGGTGAGATCAGTGATGCTATGTATGGGAGTGAACATGGTGTCTGAGCGAAATGAGATGGGGAATTGGGGATTCTGAGGAGGTCAGAAGAGAGAGAGCACTGATGAGAGCGATGTGTGAAGCTGATGGATAGGATGAAGACTAGGACTTGATGTAGATGTTGGGTTTGGAGAAGGCGGGTACCGTTGGCAGGCGAATAGTGTACGTTGGTATGTGCACGTGTTGCTGAGGAAGGATGACGGACATGTTTTAAGAATGGCTTTTGAGTTCGAGGTGCTGTTTGAGGAGGGGGAGGGCACGTCCCCAAGACTCTAGAAGAAGCAAGTGGAGGAGTTGAGTAGGAGGTTTGGGTTGATGATGAGGATGCATTTGCCAATTAGTCAATGTCAGGATGTAGTAAGGGCGGTTCTGCGAGTGTGAGTTGATCCGGCCACCCCCGTTCGGCTGCGGATTAGTTCGGTTTATATCGAGAAAGAATTTTTTAATATTTAGCAGACTTTTTCGTTGTGTGTTAACCCTGACTGAAAAACCTGCTGAACATCTTAATTTCTTAATTAATTTTTTTTCTTCCATTTGTTGGCACTGCCTCCAGCGACCTTTGTCTATCCATCGTCGTCTGCGTACACAAGTGAATGTCTTCCTCTGGCTGCAACCCAATCTCCTAGCGTGGATTCTACAGAGTACTCAAAACCTACACCAACATACAATGATTAATTAAATAATATCCACCCTAAAAAAGAGACATTGGCACTTTAAAAATGCGCGCCAAAAGATTTTTATCAAAATTGATATTTTTTTGCATGGTTGTACTTTTTTTTTATATGAGCTATTCATTCTCAAAAAAGTGACTCCACTTCCAAAATTGACAAATGGAAAAAAAATCAAACCAACAATGGAACAATAAAAAGTTGATGAACACCCACATAAACCTATAGTTTTTACATTTGGGCCTTCACATTAAGTTGAGATTTTTTCCTGTTTTGGGGTCTTGTTTATTGCGTTATCCAATATGCATCTCAGATAATTTTGATTTAAATAAGTCTAATACTTGAATTCATGAATTCTTACTTTGGTGCGAGTCATATCAGAAATCTTGTGGCAAAGCAATTGCTGGTATGAGAACCAATTTGTACTTATAACGGCAGTCTTTCTTTAAGTCTATTTTTTTGTTTTTTCGATCTTTATAAAAATTTTCCAACACTACAAGATCGTTTTTTCAATAATTATAGTAACCTGGTTTTCTAGGCTTAAACCTTAACATTGCCTTTGGCAGCAGATTTTAACCCTCTTTTAAAATTTTTTTCACTCCGCAGTCCGTTTTGTATATGTATCGTTTGGGTTATCACTTTACTTTCATTTGAACATCGCATTATACCCACAGAGCAGCGGCTGCCATTTGCTCTCTTCCTTTTTCCTCGCTGGGGACTTCTTTGTAGAATCACAGACACATTTCTTTAGTTTTGGTGGTGCCTCAATGTTTTGGTAAATTCCGCTGTAATATAATATTTAGGACGCGTTTAACTTCGTTGAGTCTCCATTTAGCTCCATTTGAGTTCTGTTTTCTTTTAACGATTACCGCTGAAGAGATTAAATATAATTTATCATGATGCACAATATAGTATGGACAGCTAATTTGGCAACACTGACCATAGCGGATACGAGTCAAAGGCTATTTCTTATTCCCTAGCCTATATCTATTCAATCGCGGAAAGTCAGCTTTAAAAACTCTGTGTCTATCATTCAGACAAAGTCTATAACATCACGATTTTTTTTAAAGACTTGTGAACAAGATTGTATCACCAGATGTTTAAAAATCGGCCGTAAACTTGACATTACGCCCCATCTGTTTTTCGTATATTACGTTATCTCACACACGAGCCACTCATGTGTAACTAAAACCCCCATAGCAACCACAATAGCATGTATACATAGCCCGGGTGCACACTGCATGGCATACGGCTGTTGCAATACTTACAAGACATTATACTTTTCAGTGTCTAATATTTAGACGACTGCATATCCTGGTTATTTCGACTAATCAGGTTCAGGTAGGTGGCCTATAAGCATATTCTTTTAACTAGTCTAAGACTGTTTGCTTATTTAGATTTGCCATAACGTAATATACACGCTAAAACGGACGCATTAAATTTGTGGAATATAATTTTTTATCGAGGGCCAATTTGCAACCAAGCATTTTTTTGATGTTATTATTTACTTACCAATGTATACTATTTTAAACCTTTGAGCTATGCCAACAAATTACTAATCATCTGCAGTATGTTTTTGACATTTAATCGAGTTACTCCATTGATAACGTAATATCTAACGATTTCGGGCGGAATCCATATATTGGCTTTTTGTAGCGTTACCAAAATGCTTGGAAAGAATATAATTAAAATATATCATTGATGATTTGAAGAAATAAAACCAACTGGTATGAATAAAACACTTGACTCTTGGAGGTCATTAAGAATTGTAAAAATCGTGCATGAGCTTTACGGAACGCCAGTTGGCATTTTGTTCGGGTCTTCCAGGGCAAATGACAGAGGTCGTGATGTTTACAGTATAGAAAACTATATATGTCCGAGTAGAGCCTCGCAAAGTACTAAAATAACATTAACCGGTTACTTATTTTAGGCAAAACACAAGATGTTTGGATCAAGACGAAATAAACTCTACTGCAGTCACTTTTTTTTTTTAGATGGGCCCCGATCATAAGCCCTCACCGCAATCACGTGCCTCAAACAAGGTCGATTTTATAATAAAAATAACTCCGGCCCACATTTATTCTCCGCAGGATCGACCCGGAAATGCGTTAAACACAAGCAACATCCGGTGTCAATCAACAATGAATTTTCTGATGTTTCTTTGGATGTTGGTGTGCCCAAGGGTCAATCATGGGCCACTAATTTTTACACATATACTCTCCCGCTTGGTGATACCCTGTATCGCTAATACAATCTCTCTTTCCTATAGCAGGCAGACACACACAATTTTAATGACATCAGTTGGAACCCTGCTAACAGCTGAATGTCGGATGCACCTTATAACAATGAATTGTTGTATTACTGAAATTCAAAACTGGATATCTCAAACAGGTTAAAACTGAATTGGAGAAACTGAATACGAAGAAAACTGAATTCCTAGTTATAGGTTCTAGACCTAATTTAAGTTATACCCTCTCTTTCTTCTGTCCTGGTTGGCAACACTGTGTGTTGAACAACAGACTCGGTTAGAAATTCTTGGTATAGCATGGACAAGATGGTTTCAATGAATACTCACAGTCCGGGGACTAGGGTACCGCACCCTTAATTCCCCCAAGCTTGGATATCGCCACGTATTTCATAAATACTTAGACCATACCTGGCCATCATATCGTCCGATCTCTGTTACGTCTCGTTCCATTGGACGATGCAATTCAACTCCCCTATGGCATCACAGTTGGCCAATTATGCAGAAAATCCAGAACAAGGCTGCAAGGTTTGATCGTCGGGTCATGAGGATTGAGAACACATATCTCCTTACGTGACTAGCTTTCATTGCGCCCCGTCCATCACGTGTCATTTTCATTTCAATTTAGTTTATATAATTGTTCTTGCTGCACTCCCTGCACCAAAATATAAAAATACCTTTCTTCTGATATTATTTTGTCATCATCATCATCAAGATTCAAGCGTTACTACGGTCGTCTGCTGATACATACCTATTAAAACCAGACTCCACATTCCTTGACAATGCGTGGTTTTGGTGACAGAGCCTTTCACAGTCCGCTTGGTCCAAACTCTGGAATAATATTCCCATCAATATCAGAGAAGCCGTTCCATTTATACTTTCAAAAAGCTGCTAAAATCTGTTTTTCTCGCGAGTGCTTAGTTTCTTGTTCTATTTCCTCTTGTGTATTTTCGTGTCTGCAAGTAGGTTTGTATCGCGCTTTGAGTTTGCAGTTGAATAAGGCGCATTTATAGGTATATTTTATATTATGAACCCATGCCCGACTATTCCGAACGGCAATGCACCCGGGTTGACCGGTCTTGAGCCGTTGGTTTTAATTCTTGAGTACGGGTCCTTATAGTTCATGTAATTAACACACGCATTTGTTGGAATAAGTTTATAACAAACGTAAGTTAGCCTACAGATTATCTGGATTCTTTATAATGTTCCCTATCGAATTGGGTATTTATTTTATTGGTAAACCAGATCTCTATTCCTTCCATGGCAGACTTGTTGCGAGCAAATTGAAATTTTATATTTAGTGAAAATGTGCCAGTAGAACCGAAAAGTACGACACTAATTTCATATATTGTGCATCATACGAAAGGCTTCAACTTTCTTATACTTAGGTTATGTTTCCCTTTTTTCAATATGGTGTTTTGACAAAATCAATAGAATTTTATATCAGCGTTTTCCCCTTATTGAGATGGTTATGGAATGTAATTAGTATAAGCAAACAGCAGCCTGTCAACAAACAACCATATTTGGATACAGCCCCTTACCATCTTCATCACATCCTCTGTTGTAATCTATTTGCCACTCATCACTGTCCCACTTCCAGCCTTCAGGACATTCAGTATCATCCCGGTGAGGGATTGGGTCACCTCTCTAGAAAAAATATCAAATAGCAATACATTTACATGCTCTTGCTGCTACTCATACTTGACATTATTAAAACCATCTTCACATAATGTTGATAATTTTTGCGCAATTAATGACTAAATACTCTTATGCTTACATAGTCACAGTACGGCTTACTGTATTTTGCGAAACGAAACGAGACGCCCATTGGATTACACGCTTTATTCCGTCATGCATGCATAACGTGCAAACGGAATAAAGCGTGTAATCCAATGGGCGTTGTTTCGTTTCGTTTCGCAAAATACAGTAAGCCTCACAGTGCTACTTACTGAGTCAGTATATGGTAGTCTTGCTGGTACCCATGGCCTACCACGTTGGCTACGACACTCATGCTCATAGGCGTCGTGAATGTTAAACTTGTGGCCAGCATCGGCATCATACAGTACGCTGTTAAGATATTATAGCAAATACATGTCAATGTGACCTTAATATACTTTAAAAAACTCGAAACAAAATCAAACTGATTCAATATACGCATTATCCTATTACTAAGTTTGATTCCACCATGTGTAACTTGATGCAGGACCAGGTGATTCCCGGTGTAAAGAAATTGAGTGAGAGAGTGTCCTAGCTACCATAGCAACATGTACGGAATTAACCGTGACCTTGCATACGAGGCCATTTGGGTACAGTACTGAAACAAACGATGCATACAGCACTCAATGGCGAATACAATAGACAGATGGGTGGTAGGACACTCAGTCACGCGGACACCGTAGCTTATGACACCGGCAATCATGATGCATTACGTGACCGTTTTCCAATATCTCAATATCTACATACAACCATAACAAGTTAAACATTTTAAAAGTCGTGAACAATTTTAGGAACGAAAATTTAAAATCAAAATAGTATAGTGATATGCTAAATTTACAGGCCAAAAACATGGTTCCGGGTACAATTGGGATACGAAATACAAATCGGTGTTTTGTCAAGAATATGTTAGCATTTATTCGAATACGTGAAAATAATTCATTTCCATAGTTACTAAACATGGAAAGTTTAAAACAATTTGGATGAAAAAACATGTCGTATATATTTACTCAACATATATACACAGCAGCGGGAAATCTCCCATAATCCAATAGTCTTTTCCTTTCTTTTGGAGAAGTAAAATTTGCCGTAATTTTCTTAAAACAAACCTGTTCCGATTAAAAATAACGACATGCATGTTTTACTTAATCGACTCTCCTTTTGCTGCTGCTGCTGCTTCTGCTTGGGTTGAGTCGGCATGCTCAGACTTTGCTGTATATTACGCCAACTTTTCAACCTTTTCAATGTCAGATATACAGAGAGACTAGACTATTCATGAATTGATTATGTTTAGTGTTTTGATGATACTCTTGAAAATTTCTAGTGTTTGGGCCTCTGTTGATTTTACACGACTAACAAGGCTGCGGTAAGGCTAACAACCTTGGGTACACTACTTTCTCGCATGGCAATTGGAAAAATGTTTAAAATGTCTAAAATATCCTTGTTATTATAACTCCATCTCGTGATGGGCATTTCGATGTACTCTTATTTAGTGATCCGAACTAATAATTGGTGAAAGAAATATGTCCAAAGTCCAAAGTTTGTCGTTTTCCCTTATTTACTGTGGGTAATTGATTAGTAGTATTTAACTTATTGGCACTACCTTGGCTCTGCCGTGACGAACCAGTCGCCCTCCCAGCGCCATTCCGATGACAGTTGAAGTTGATCCTTTGGTAGGTTGAGCTGCAATTGAATCAAACAAAACAGTTTGAAAGAAATTGAGGACAAGCTTCAAAATTCAAACAAAACGTTCCGCAGGGTGTGTATTCTAAGAATCCAACGGGTGCTTAAGTTATTGAAGTCAATAAAGTTATAAAATGTCACAAATTCTTCCTCCATTCCAAAGCAGTAAAAAAGTCAATGGGCACGTATCCGTAGCATGCCTTATTAACAAGGTATAGGTCAAAATAGGTTAAAGAGACACTGGCACATTTGAAAAATAGTGCGCCCTCAAGATTTTTCAAAATCTATATTTTTGCATGGTTGTAAAGCTTTTATATACATTAGCCGTCACCTGAAATGATTAAGACAGAATCAGCGTCCTTATGGGTAAACAGAACGATTTTGTAATTAATGTCGCCGGCGACATTATCAGCAGACGACGGAAATGGTGTCTAACACAAGCAAATGCACGCTGTATGAAAGTTTCCCATGGCATGCACCCTGTTGGACCGGTCTGTGACCTATGTGGTTTTAATATCAACGAGCGCAAATCTATGATATTCATGTAATATACACATTTGTTGATTTAAGTTATGGAAAACTTAAGTTAGCCTACAAATTACCTGGATGTCTTTAGCCTCTTATTAACGTCCTTATTTGTTATTTAGTATGTTATTTTTATGTGTAAAATGTATCTCTATTCTTTCAATCGCCTAGACTATCATTTGAGAGCAAATTGAAGGAATTTCATATTTTGTGAAAATGTGCCAGTGCCGCTTTAAAGATTAATAAATTTATTGATCTGAAAAAAAATTAAAAAGATATAGTTTGCTGTATCCACTTAATACTAAGGGATCAAGGCCACATAAGCAATAAGGTTGTTTAAGTTTCAGTCACATTTATACCTCACGCTGGCATCGTAGATATAGCAACCTATACCTTTTCAGAATCCTTGGGTCATGACGGACAATATGCGACTGCTTTCAATTACGTAGGGGCATTTTGAAAATTTGATGCCTGTACAAAAGATTTGTTTATCCTTTGATCTATTTCGACCTTCATATCATTATTAAGCCATTTTACAGCCACGTCACCATTAACCTTTTTTACTCCTTTGTACAAAAATAATTTGTGATATTTCACAACTTAATTGATGCTTTTTAGAAATTTAATCCCCTTAAGTGGTCTGTGACCTCATTACCTTTGCCCAAGGGTGCGAAGGTGGCACCCGGTGGATTTTACTAGATACCCACCCAGATCCATTACTTTAAGCAATAAAATTGTATTAGTGTGCAACTCCATGCCTATACCGTGGTGTTCAATGAGGCCGTTTCCGACTATTTGTACGACTATAAATGGCCAATAATTGCACTGAACGAGGTATATTTAGACCATGGACTACCGTCCCACATAAAATCATCAAAATTGGCTTGCGAATTGCAGTCTGTATTGCTCCACTCCTATGCATGTTTTACTCTCCCAGGTCAAAATTCCAGTTGATCCCAGTTGAAAGTTGGTCCATTTTCCGTGACGGAACTAACTGGTTTCAACTGTTTGTAACTGGTCTTAATTGAGTTCAACTGGTCAGTAAAAACCTAGTTGAAAATTGTTCCATTTTCCGTCACGGAAATAACTGATTCAACTGGATATTCAACTGGGATCAACTGGATTTTTGACCTGGGCTGCCTAACCGCCATTTCTGTCATCGATTGGTTAAAATGGAGTCACATGATATGGGTTATTCCTACCATTTCCTTTTTTATTTGAAGAAATAAACAAAAACCGACTATCCCCGTGGGATAGTACCCCCGGAAACCTACTCTCCCATGGCAAAAGTTACCATACACACCTACACAGAATAATTAATTTTAATACGTACACCAAAACACATTATTTCGAAAAATACAGTATGTGGAAGAGACGTGAAACTCATCCAACACAAAATCATGGCCGACTAGCGACTCCAAAAGTTTTCACCGCGGCCGTCGGAATCGTCTGCTCAGACTGATGACTATTGCGCTGCAAACCCTGATTTCAGCTTTTAACTGATGACGATCTATTCACAATTCTACAACAAGGTGATGAAGCAAGTAAAGTTTGCAATTATAGTATTTAAGCAGTATTTGAAAGCAACAAACGGGTAGCGAAATGACATTTGGAAAAGTTGCAGAATTCGGAAATATGCATGAGGTGTATAAAACAAATATAGACTGCTCTTTATTCGGGAAATGGTGAGAAATATTGCCCCTTGATGATCTTGAGACCGCGGACCTTCGGTCTCGGGAAAATAGTAGGCCCTTGGTCTCAAGATCATCTCGGGGCAATATTTCTCACCTTCTCCCTCATGAGCAGTCTATATTTGTATACCAGCCATTTTCGCTTGTGTCTATTTAATGTACACTATACTCCATGATGGAAAATTAAAAAATACCAACCATTTAAGTAAACGTGATACCAATTTAGGTGCCTATATAACAATATTTTATGTTAATAAAAACTCACCTTGCCCACTATGTCGGACCACGCTGGTCTCGATAATGCTTTTGCCACCCACCTTCCCAAAATAGACATCTGGTTCTCGTACTATATAGAAAGAAATTACAGCTAGTGTTAGTTGAACCCACATTTTCAAAATCCTCACTTCAATAGTATGCCCCTCCCCCACCAAAAATGGTTTTTTAAGCCATTATATTAATCCTTTTTTTTTTTTTTTCTATATCAATTGATCAATTATAATTAGGATTTAAATAATCAAATTTTCTTAATTACGAAACACACTAATTTGTATTTTGTCTAACTGTTTCAGCAAAAAGGCAGAGTCACAGAGAAGTTGGTAGTCCCATTCCAGAAGTTCTCTGCCCCGCCTCCTCAACCGCACCCTAGCCACATCTGAACGTAACAGACCCCGGGATCTTCACCTTATCCAAGTGTATCTGTAGTGTCGGAAACTAAGATGGACAACATAATAAACAAACAAAATAAAAATATCGATATTACTTGGATGACAGAGCCTGAAATTACAAACGGGAATGTACATATGGTATTGGCAGAGGCGTACAGCGCGTTGGATTCAATCTTGAAATGGTTGCATGCTGCAGGTCACGGTGGTAATTCTTTTCTTCAGATGACAATAACATGAGGTGTTTATAGGAATTACAAAAATCAAAATACAAACAATCAGAATTTTTCAGTATTGGAAACGCCTATGTCAACTTTATAGCACCAATTTCTACGTGTTATAGCTTTAGGCAATACCGTGACGACGGCTTAGCTGTTACCATAACTGCTCAGGTAGCCAAACAGACAGAATGAGGAAACAATATTGATAAGCATATTCCAATCATTAGGACTGTAAATAACAATACAACTCAACCTAAAATCAGTCAATTACCTGGACACTAATCTCAACCTAAATACAGGCATACACAAACCATACAGAAAGCCAAATGACGAGCCGGTATATATAAATGCAAATCTAAACACATACCCGCTGCAATAAGTAAAAGAACATCCACACTTCTTCCAACCGGATGCGTCTTTGATGACCCATCCGCATCATAATGACGCTTTCAAAATCATGTGGATATAAAGAAAAAATCCAATATCCAAACATATGCCACCAACAATCACAAACCAAGAAGAGGAAGAGAATAAGGACAAGGAAAATCATCTGGTTCAATCCCCATACAGTAAAAGCGTAAAGACAAACATTGTAGAAAATCTTTAAAAATAATACAAAACAGTGCAAAATTTACGACTTATTCCCAAAACAACGTCCGATGGCGAAAATGAGATCCTTTTTCCACATGTTTATTAATGCGGATGCGTATAGCTCATATATCTGAGTGGGTCCCCCGGGCCAAATATAGTACTTCAACCAGTGCTGTGACGTCACCACTTCTTAAAAGTTTCCAAAAATTAGCCCGCAAACTCATAATGAGAGTCCAATACAAGAATCAACTGTAGAAATTCACACTTTTAATCATATATTTTAGCTTATTTTCATGTATAACCGGTTATTTGCGATAATCACCGTCCCGTGATCTTGCTATTTGATGAACAAAGCAACAGGCTCGAGGTGTGACGCGTCTAAACACTTTTTAACCAAAAATACTTTAAATAACTGAATTCATAAGTAGATATCGCACACGGCAACACAGATAGACAAAACGGTGCACGACATCTGATGTTCTTTACAATCCGTTGCTTAATGATAGCCACGGCGTGTAAACAGTGTAGCAACATGAATGTATAGATATATTAGTCTTCACTAGCAAATAGTGTTGAACAGTCTCTTGCGTGGATGATATCCGCACCCCCCTATGTATGTATGTATGTATATGTTATGTATGTAGAGAGGTTTGGAGTAGAGGACAATTGTAGAATTAAGATACTTTTAAAAGAGGGGACTTTATTAAAGTCCCTCATGTTGTTCTAGCTATTTAAGACATTGTATGACAGAACTGTATAGTGTTAAGACAAGATTCAAAGACGAATTTTTCTAGTATATATAGAATAATATCTACCATAAACAGTGCCTTATTCTGAATTAGGTTCAAACCTTTCATGTATGTATGTATGGGTGCGCGGGCAAGTGTGTTTTAACCTAAACAAGTCTTACACTTGAAAGAAATTGCTGACTTTGTCAGCCTAGGAGTAGTACTTTCCGCAAGCATCTTGCTGTGAGTTGAATGGAGTACACTGTGTGATCGGCTACGATGGATATCAATACGTCTGAGTACCAATAAGCATCCAGATATTGATGTCTGGCATTGCAGTTTTGTGGCTGGGTGAAGAACATTCAGATGAAAGATTTAAATAATGATGGGCACCAAACAGGCACTCTCACACATGAGATGCGTGCTTTCAACGTTTCCGAGTTATATGATTTCGAGTTCCGCATTACAAAAAAAAAAAAAACTTGGAAAAGGTAACCCAAAAATGAAAACTAGGTAACCAAAAGTTCAAAACTATCTCGAAAATTAGAAAATTTATAAAAAAAAACTTTTAACCAGGCGGTTAGTTGAATCTTAATTATGAGTATGTCTGATTTTTTTTTCATTATCCGAACAAAGTATAGAACCTCATGTAGAATGTCAGGTTTAATTGCACACCGCCGGGATTTCAGCTAGTGAAAATGAATTAGACACTCAAATTTCTTACTCGTAATTGATATTTGCTTATATATATACACCCTAATTTGGAAAATAAGGGCGCGATTTAAAACTGGTTATGTTTCAATATAAGACATAGGCTGAATTTTGTATCAGGAAGCAAATAATTAGAAATATCACAAATTGTAAGAAAAAACATATTCCAATTTTAGCTCAACTCCAAATTTGATGATGCGTATTACATAAATTAGGGTTTTGTATTTGTGGGTACATCAGCGATTCCAATTTCTCAGTTACCTTTAGTCGCACCCAGTCTGTAATAATGATAAGAAATACGCAACAATTGGTACCGGCAGGAATGATACAACTGAGGGCTCCCCTATATGTAAAAATGTTACCGCTATTTTTAAATCAAATGAAACGCCGGGGATTAAGCAACAAAAAACTTACGTTCCGATAACTGCGGCAAGTTACACAATGAGGGTGGTAGAATTTATATAATGATATCAACCCAAATCTATGATCATTAACATATCGGAAGGATTTGTATCTTTCTGATAAATAAATGAAGGATAGGTGGCAGTGACCTTTCCTTTGGGGTTTTACTGTCATTTATTAATGTAAAGATATTTGGGAGTGAGGATGGAACCATGCCGACTTAATGTGGTCAGAGCTGTTTGATTTAAAGTTCACCACAGTTTTTTTTCTACTAGCGATGGTATTTTAAAGTGGGTCCTATAATGCTGGTTTCAATTACGATAGTAGATTCAACCCATCGTGTCACCCGAGGAAAAAGTTTTGGACAGCGTCGATTAGTTGGGAGAGGAGGGCAGTATGTGGCTCGATCCACCTGTTTCATGAACGACTTGAGATAATCTGGTCTTTCATGTTTACGACATTTTGCATAGAGTGTGCAAAAACCTTTGTATTCCTTCGTTTCCAAAACACAAGCGCTCAAAGTGTTTACATTCAACCCGCCGGTTACATTGAATACCATTATTGAAGCAAATACCATAATAATTTTGGAGAGTTACTATATCTAGAAATGCGCTTACGTTTGACTTGAATGCGTTCATTGAGCATAGAATTGATTTTTCTCTGCTATCATACACATTTTTGATAGATTTTTGCGTGTATTTTAATTTCCACCTACTCTGACATCCCCTTCTATTCAAGCCCCCCATAGGGATAAACCTTCCGGAACAGTACTAGAGGTGACACGAATGGGTTGAATCTACTATATTTGTCGTGCTTCGGCCGTGTCTGCCACGACAGTAATTTGTGCAACGAACGCAACTTATTTACCACTGACCTAACTTGCCATGTCGCCGCGACAGGCTGCACCCATTCTGCTACATTAAGCCGATAAATCGTATGAGTTTGTCGTGCTGGCTTCCCTGCGACAGCCAGCTGAAGAGTTGACTTGAAAACTCCATCTTTTCTTCGACACCCACCCGATGGCCGTAAAACTGAACATGTAAAATGCACGACGTTTTTCACTTTGTTAAACTCCTCGGCGGCAGCGATGGGACATCGATAAAAATGATTCGTTTTGGGATTTGGGTGAGACTATTCCAACGTACAACAATGGCGATGAAAGAAAAATGGCGCGCAAAATAAAGATCTCAAAAGGACCGTTTTCGCAAAGATATCAGCCAAGCAAAACGATTGGATAATCCAATTACCAGGTAATTGGTCCACTGAATCTTTGTGTCAGTAACGGAAGTGATAGATAGCCGTTAATGCTGGCAGAATGTGTTGAATATATTGGAGTAATTGTGATTTTGTGCTAAAGCCATGAAAATTGGCACAAATAGATAGAGTTTTTCATGCCGCATATTTCTGGATATGTGGCCAAATGTTTTCCGACCAAGAGGGCGGCCAAATTCAAAATGGCCACACTGTGTTAAAATTATCCTATTTTCCATCTAGTTTCTTCCATCCCCGTGGATTCCTTAGTCTGCTGATTTCAGCACTTTATTATTACTAAAAGCCTAATTATACCTCATAAGTTACAAAATGTTAAAAACAATATTCAAGATGGGCTGATCATTGCTGGGCGGGGCGGGGGGGACTAAACAACAAATATCTATCAGTGAAGTTTTTTCAGGTCCATTCATACTTTGTTTACCAAAGGTTTTTGGCTAATATACTATTGAACTTTTTCCCATTACCAAAATAGGATCAATATTGCTATTTAGGCTGAGAAATATAATTCCTATGGTGGCCCATATGACAATTAAAACACATTATGGTGGCCACATTAACATTTGCAACAGTAGTGGTTTGTTTTTCTACTAACAGAAAGAGCCAGGGTGTGTGCAAGCTTTAGTAATGGAGGTTGTCATGTTGTTTCCTTGTTTTTGCTACAATTGGAACGTTTTGGTCTTAAATGTAGAAAATGGTCCCAGAAATCGAAATCAATTGTTACCATTTTTTATCCCTTCCGTTTGTTGCCCCCCATCTTGATTTCAAAATGGCCACCATTTTCCACATATTTTGATCTATATCTGGACTCTGAGCAACATAGAGGCTCAAATTGTGGCCATACCCATGTTTGGGTAATGCCAGGACCAGCAAATAATAGCTCTTACAAAGTTGTATGTTGTAGATTGTTCCTTGTGGCAGCCATCTTGGATTTCAAATGGCCCCCATTTTCAACATATTTTGCTCTTATCTGACTTTTGAGCAACTAAAGCTCAAATTGTTGGTCATACCCATGTTTGTGATGCCAAGGAAACAAATATAGCATCCATAAATATGCAGAATGTTTTCCTTGTGGTGGCCAATTCAAAATGGCCACCATTTTCACCAACATATTTTTATGGTTCCGGGGCGATTTAAATAATGGGCTTTAATGTGGAGACGACTGCTGGATATTGGTTTCAATCTCGAATTTGCTCTGAAAAAAGTGCACCACTTGAGATGATTAAAAGAAAGCCACCAAATAATCAAAGCTCTACACTTGGATTGATAGATGTGCTAACGACGTCCCTCCTGAGTTTACAATGAAAGAGGGTTGCACCAAGAGTCCTGATTGGGGAAACTTGCAAATTTTGATGTCCTGAGATATTAAGGCTTTTCATCACACTGAGCCGTTGCTCAATCCCTTTTGTTAATCGCCATCTGCAGACTTCAAACCACCACCAAATTAATTGAGATACTTTGCCACCTCTGACACATATCGCTGTTTTGCTTCTACAAATAACGTCCGCTTAAATGCACAATCCTGTAGAGGATATTCGCTCGCCATGTTTGAATTTCCGTATTCAACCTTTCAATTTCACAAAACGGAAAACACGCTATTTCTGTGCAGACAACCCTAGATGTCAGTCATATATCAACTTAAAAGAATGACCATGTACCTCACATTAAAAGCTATTAAAAGGTCAACCACAACACTGACGTAATATCTAAAGAATATTTCGTGACAAGCATCAGCTCCTTAAACGTCCTTTGTAAAGCTTTTTACATCGTAACTAAGGATTCCTGTGCACAATTCATCGTCTCTAGTTTTGCAAACACAGCTGCACAGCGATTGCAAAAGTGGATCGATCACCTATTCAGTGTGAAATTTCTATGTGGGCTCCCTGATATATTTTTGCTTGCTCTTAATCCCGGAATAGGTTGCTACTTAATGCATCACTTGAGAGTATGCAGAAGTTTTCCAAGCCCGTAACATTTTTTTCATTCATATTTAATTCGTTCCCTCTGTCCAAGTCCCATTCGACACCGCCGGGAACCAGCATTCCCCGTTTCTCTTTCTTCCTTGGATCCCGTCTTTGGCGCCACTGCCTATATTGTGTAAAACGTTTTTCTATGGATGTGAACTGCGCACTATGATGAGATTGGCGATTTTATTCCGTATTGAAATACGTGTTGGCACAATTTGGCACTCGGCGACCCTCTTGGCGAGTGAATCGTAAATTGCTTAAGTCAGGGCCTATAGCTTTAGGGCGGCTCGGAACTTCCATAAAATGGTCTTGTTCCAGCGCGCTCTATTAGCCCCCCACCGAGTGAAATTACTGACCGTATGGTAGTGACGAACTTCAGTAGCTCTTCACAAGAGGTGATAGGCATTAACTGAATGGGCTTATGACTATTTTCAGTCTCGTGAACAAGGAATGTTCTCTTGGGGTAGCGACAGGTTTCTATGGTGCCATCAGTTTCACTTTACTAAACATACTTTCTAATGATAGCATGCCGAAAGAAGAAAGCAATGCGTGATGATATGCTCCTCATTGGCCCCGGCAGACTGTGTGTGGTACTCTGTATAGCACTCCAGTGTTTCAGAGCAAGGATGCTTCGCAGTAGGATGTAAAATGTCCGAGACTGACTGCCTCACCCTTATCCAGCGTCGACTTCGCGTAAGTTAGCCTTCTGGGCAGCCAGAGGAAAGCAGATCATCGACACTTAAAAGTGACAGGAGCCGTGATTTTTTAGGATATGAATTTCTCTCCAATTTCACTGGATCGTTGTAGACCACTACGGAGAACCTTGAAGTTTAATTGGACCAAACGGTGCAAAAGAAAAACCGCAAACCTTCTTTTGAACTTGCCCCTGCTATCGTAATCGTTCCCAATAGAAACATGCTTGACGTTCCACCCTGCTTTGACGTTCTGTCGTGAACGACAGGACAGAAGGAAAACTACTTAATCATCTTCTTATTACATACAGACGGCGTATTCGACTATTCACTTCAGGTGGGGATTGAATTACATTGGGTAAGCATTACAAATGTGAAAACCAGGTTCGAGATAAAAATTGGGGGCGCTTCTTTCGGTATGTCATCATGTCTCTTTAAAACGGGTATGCTAAAATCGGATCCTTTTACCGACCGGGGTGACGCCAAGGAAAGACACTAGTAGACTTAAGGCCAGGTGTCTGACTTTCTAAGAAGTCGTTTTGAGTCAGGTCTGCAGGCGGCTACGAGACTATAACGTCTGCCAGGCAAACCATCCTGAGGGTTAGTACGGGTCGACTATTGTTCGCTATACGTAACTTCCTTAATGTAGTTCATTTCAAGACCTCGAGAACGGGATCTTCCGGCCAGTGTGGGAACTTCGTGAAAAGACCGCTTTATTGGCGGTGTCGCAGTTTTCTTTGAATGACTTGGACTTAGAAAACATTTTTGTGCGGTCGCTGTGCGGGATCCGTTGTGCGGAAGTACCAAGACTTAGCTATTGGCGAGAGTTGGTCATTTCGAGAATTAATGTAATAAGTGAACCATATGGGTATAATGAAACCAAATATTTAGGTCAATCTGAAGAATTGGCTGCCATTCAAAAACGGTCCAGAATTCCTCTCAACCTAAGTGAATTAATATAAAAAGAATGACTCCTTTGAAATCAGTTATGTCAAGTGGATTACCTAATATTAATTAGCAGAATTTTTTTTAAATGGCTGCCATGTGCCTGCCATTTTGAAAAAATTACGGGCATTTTAAATCAGCCAGACATCCAAACTGTCTAGAATATCCCTCTTAATATAAGTGAAGTAATTTTGTGAAGGAACCTAGCACTTAGCGACTAGTTATTTCATGGAATTGCCTATTAGCAGCTATTTGAAATTGGCTGCCATTTGACCGCCATGTTGAAACAGGCAGCCATTTTGAACATGGCCCCAATCCAAAAGGTCAAGCGTATCCCTCTAAACATAAGTAATTTCATGCCGGAACTTAGTACTTTGCACCTATTTAATACATGAAAATGCCTAATATGCAGCCATTTTGAAAAATGGACCGCCATTTTGAAAACGGCGGCCATTTTGAATTGGCGCCATATCCAGAATTGTTCAGCATGTTCAAATGTACTCTGCTGCCCAAATTCTGCTTTAACAAAAAAGCACAAGTTGTTCCACCCTTCTGCACATAGTGAATCTGAGGATCCATGGCGCCATGATGTTGAGCCGTCTGCCGCACACACCACGAAAAAAAAAAAGGGGGGTTTTGGGGGAAACTACTCGCGACACTGTCGCAGCGACACGCGACAGCACTTTGTCGCGGCGACAAAAAACAGCAAGTAGCGCGACAACACGACCAACTTGTGGTTTTGCACACTGCGGACAGACGACGACAAAAGTATTGAAGCCAGCATAATGCAGCATTTCTCAAGTTTGGTAGAGTCTGATTTTTTATTTGTGTCATTCATGCAATTGTTCGGGGGTATTGTTTCATTTGGAGGGGACGTTAGATACGAAATCAAAAAGCCGAAGATATTAAGTGTAATGTTAGTACTGACAGATAAAATATCGCATTTGGTAAAATGCAGTTAAAAATTATTTTTAAATTCACGGATACCTTTGGAGTTAATTCAATAAACATGTTTTACGCTAAATCCATGCACATAAAAGTCGATTGATTTTCGTTGAAAACTTTCAATAGTCCTGTGGTTGGCCCATATGAGAAGATCCCGTGTGTATCCCACTAAGCCAATGCGATTGGTAGATCGCCGACTTTTAAGAATGCGATATCACGTGATATCACGTGATATCACGTGATCATTGCTAGAGAGAAATCTTCCGGTGATCGATCTCTGGTCTCGTGTTAAAAAGAACTTTTGCAAGGTAAAACCCATTTTTCATTTGGGAACTGATTTTATTTGTGTTCCTTAATTGAAACGGAGCAAATACAGATAGATGTTTTAAATGATTTAAAGGTCCTGGCCCGATCGTTACTAGCCTCGTCCCCAGTAACCCAGATTTTACCGGAAAGTGGTCCATTTTGGGTATCAGAAGAAAGCTACATTTTTCCCATTCCTCATTTACCACCCTGTGAAACTTAGGGGCCAAATGGTGTTTGGTTTGGAAGCTAATGAGGCGAAAATGTACCCATTTGGGTTGACCAAATATTAAGTTACAACAGTACTCCTATGGGGCTTACGAAATCACGTTTTTCTGCTCTCACAGGAAACGCATTGAAATATCGGCGCGAACTTTACAGGTGGGGTTCTTGGGTGAAGGCCAACTTATCAAATGACACTGCATATCTTAATCCGGGCCATCCCCCTTTAAGGACCATCTTCAAATCACTAAGGACTCACATGTACTGTCCTTATCAGGCGCTCAAATGTGTGACTTACGAACGGGGGACACAATTTGAATGGGCTCGAATGGACACACAATGAAATGTTCTTAAAGAGACGGATGGATTCATGGGATACACACGGGATTTTCTCTTATAGAGAGTATGCACAAAATGTTTTGATGGTTTCTGGGTAACATGACCTCCTGACTGAACCTTGAAGATGCTTGCATCTTGTAATCCTTTCAGATTTTGGATATAGGGGTACTTTGTAAATGTTTCACACGTGCTTTCACACGTAGTTCCACACGGGTATACAAGGACATGTTCATATGGTTCTAAGGATTAAAAAAAGGTAATTGCCCCTATACCCATTGGCTTCCATGAAAGGCAAAAACTTTCAAGGTCATGATGTGATAAACATCTATAATGATCCGAATGTTTCATAAGCGTTTTTCAACAAATTGTATGTAAAAAAAGATGCACATTTGCTTGATACAGCCTTATGTTAATCAGCTTGAAGGTAGATGTCAGAGTCCTGATCTCCCATACACCGAGTGGGCCTTAACAATATTTTCCCCATATCCCCCAATGTCAAACAAATTACATAACATCTACTTTTAACAATACTAACATCAACGAATTTGAATTTAATTTAGATACAAGCCGTCCATTATATTTACCCCAGGGTAACCTTGACTGTTCTAAGAGTCTACTGAGTTTAACATTGTCCCCTACAGATACAACAATCGCAAACTATACCTTAGAACCCACATACACCTTCTAATCCAGTATGAAACGTTTACAACAACAGATTTTAAAGATTTTACCTGTTAATTTACCCTTCCACTATCTCAAATGATCAAGGATTTTTAATTTAGCAGTGTACATGTTTCCTCCTAGAAACCAAGCAAACATTTTTTGTAGACTCTTGTACAAGGTCATTATGCAAGGTCTATGTGGTTCTAACGCTGTACAATAACAAAGTTGACACAAATCATCACACAAACTAGGATGTGCGTTTCATATAGAAGTCCCATAGATTCAAATGGGGTATTACAATTGATTCCGTATGCGCTGTATAACGTGTGCAGTAGCGCTTGGCGGAATGAATGACAATCCTCATTTGCATCATGGGACTTCTATGCTAAAACATCTACTTAAAGAATACTATTAAGTGCATGCATAACAGCTGATCTGATATATTGTGCACAAGATCTACTACTAACATCACTTGAGAATGTTGCGGACAAAGTCGGCCTACATCTAATGCCAAGAAGACTGAACATATGACTGTCAATGATGACGACTATCATCAACCTATCTGCACACAGATGGTAGCCCACTCAAGAGGTCAGGACTTCAGTATCTAGGTCCTATGTTCGACAGCAAGAAGACTTCCTGTCACGCAAAGGACAGCTGGAATGCTTCAATCAACTACACACTTGTGGCAATCTGGTGTCTCCAAATTCAACCAAGCTGACATTCTTTAGAGCCTGTGTAGAGAGTATCCTGGTTATATGTATCTGAGACCTGGACCCTGAAGAAAGAGCTACAGATAGACTGATGGCACCTACACCCAAGCTTCTTATGCTAGTACAAACATATCTGGCCTGGCGCAGCAAACGACCAAAGCACAGATATATGGAGATACCCCTCCAATTCCATCTTCTGTTGCCCAAACGCGCGTGCACGATTTTGCCGGTCACTGTCATCGTGCGATTGACCAAGTAGTCTCAGACTTGCACTTTTGGAAGTTTACCATGCCAAAACAGGTTGCCGGGGTCGTCGCCCCTTTAACACATTGATGTGATTGCTCCACACATCCAGAAGGGTCCATCTGACATCCCCCAACCTAATGACAAACAGGAACATTTGGCGCTACAGGTGAACAACATCTCGCTGCGGCCGTTAGATAGATATCAGCATTTAAATTTAAATCTTTAAAGGCGCGTATTATTTACATGACAAAGGACAAACCGTTTATGTATTACCTTCCCCTACAGCTAGTCCTGCATGCATGCAGAAATCCCTCAACTTCATCAAGTGCATCATTTACGTCAGTCGCATTCTCTTTCACTCTCTCCATCTCTCATTCTCCATGAATCTCCATCAAAACAGCTTTTCTGAGGCTTCTTTCGTACACAAAAAATAATGCGTTTTTATCAAGGTCAGTGGCTTTAGTTGGATCTAACTCTGGCAACGGGTCCTCTGTACAAATATAATAGAAAATGTATTAATTCAAAACCCAGAGAGAGAAGATTGTGTTATACTTCAAACATCCAGCATTTCTTCAACATGATTACTAGGCATACGCCTCAAATCATAAGGTCCTCTGCTAGATTAGTTTTGGGACAAAAGGCATGCTAGTGGTTTTTGAAGGATATTTTAGGTGTGTCCTTGGTGTAAATATTCATGATTTGAGTAAAGACTCTTTTTACGGAATACAGCTGTACAATACTTGAATCTTGATCATTTTTATATAAGATTTCGTGCTAGGCTACTTCTTTTAGTCTTACATGTAGGATGAAATAAGTTTTAGAAGGCTTGGAAGCTCCTAGACAGCTATTGATCGATTTGGTTGAATCTTGTCGCACAGAATTCACTTCTAAAATTCTCTACCTTTCAAAGGTGGCGAAATTTGAATATGTTCGATAAAATTGCCATATATACTCCACAAAATTCCAACTGCTCTTCTGAAGCATTACTTTGGCCTGTTTTATTATACCACATACAGGGGTGAGTTGGATAAGTTCTAGTCTAATGGTAGAAAAGGATATGCTACAAAGTTCAAATTTAACACCGGTGTACCTTTTTCATTCTTCAAATGAGAATTCCAGAAGTTTCATGTGTAATATCTGTTCGTATTTTTTAACTTGCAGGTAATCAAACATTGATAGTTTTGCCGGACCTAATTGAAGCACTATGCAGAAAATTAAAAGTTGAGGAGTTTCCTTTTTCATCTTTGGGAAGAGAATAATAGTAGAGAACGGTGCCAATCGGGTGAATAGGCTGGCTGTTCTACCAGATTGAAGCCACACGGATGGATTGCAGTCATGGCTACAATAGACTTATGGACTGCGGCATTGGCATGATGGAAGAGCACCCGATGTCAGCTTTCCTCTCCTCAACTTTAATTTTCCTCGTCATAATTGCTTCAATAGGTCCGGCGAAACTCTCAATGTTTGATTACCTGCACGTTACAAAAATAGAACAGATATCCACATGAAACCTTCAGGAATTTTCATTTGAAGAATGAAACTTAGACTGTGTAAATTTGAACTTTGTAAGCAACATTTGCTACCTTAGCTTAGAACTTATCAATCAACCCTTGTATTACACGCAAAATTCATTTTTATTGCTGACTTAATGTTCCTGGTTCCCCGTTTACATTCCGGTTAAATGCGCGTGTTCAAAATATCCATCCTCCGGGAAATATTTTTCTAAGGGGAAAAATCAATGCAACACCTTGAGTACCAACCGGAGTACAACTCAGTATTTTTTGCCTTTATTGTAATATCTGCCCCTTCATATCGCCTGTAGAAATTTTTTTCACATACTTGCCCGATAAGAATTCCGATACTTGCGTCGACCAATATCATTAGGCGCGGTCTCATGCCTGCGGTGTTTTAGCTTCGTTATTTGAAGTCCTCAAGTCGTTATCAACGTCTGCGTGACCGTTTATGGCGTATGTTTGGGACAACACTATAACGGTAAGGGATTGTATCTTGTTAATCTTGTTCTACATATTGTAAGGCAGATTCTTCCGACATCTATGGTTTGGAGGGTGTCCTCATGAGGTCATTAGATGACTTCCACCCTTTTCTTCTTTGTTTCCCTTGTCGTGATGGTTATTAAAGCTCAAATAGGACTTAAGCGGATGATACTTTGTAGCCTATGCTCTATTGGCGATCGGCAATCTCGCACTTGAAACGGTCTCCGCGACTTAAAGCATGGACGACCGTATTAAAAATTTTGTTTTATGAGTCTAAATTGAAGCAGTCCATATTCATTCAGAGTTTGTGTGGAGGAACTTCCTTCGCGTGCTGCTAGGAATTTTTTATGATATATTACTTCATAAACTAATCAGCCTCATGCAGGGGCGGCGCCAAGTAAAATCATAGGAGGGGCGAAACATCATAGGGGGCGAAACAGTACAAAATGACTCATTTGGTTAAAAACCCCTAATTTTTGCCGAAAAAAAACCCTATTTTTCCTAAATTTGGAAAATATTCGGGGGCGCGGCCGCCCCCCCCCCCCCTGGCACCCCCTGTCGCGCCCCTGCCGAAATGTGTAGTTCACCACGTCATCCTTTGGATTGTATCGAATCGCAAATTCATTCGGTACCATGACAGGCCACCCACTGAGGTCAAGTGCATTTTTGTAACTAACGGTTTGGGATTCGTGTTGCTCGCGCCGTCATGGCGGCGAGCTCTAAGAGATTACTTCCAGAGAGACAGCTGCGATTTTCCAATGTTCGAACGATGCTGAGATATTAACATATTCGAGAAATGGTGTAGATAAAATACATTTGTGGCATACTGCTTCGAAATACAAACAATAACAATCGCTGATTTTACCAATAATTATGGATAGGATTTCAATGTTACTCCTTTTTTTGAAAACGAATAGCATCATGGGCTCCGCAGTTCGCAATTCGACCTATGATACAGCGCCCACATTGAGTCAAGGTTAGATGACAGCGAAGTCTGTGGCTGAAGAGGCCAATCCTAGAGTGGCAGTCTCTCCCACAGTGGTGCTACATATGGGATGTCACCGCTTGACTATCCAAGGATCTGTGCAGCTTTCTTTCTTTTAGCTCGCTGCTTCTCAAGTACTAGCTGATTATCTGTTGTTCTCCAAGCTCAATTTGCTTCAATCACTGTTCCCCCCCGCCAAAGGTGACGTTTGTCAGCAAGTTTCTCCTAGCACCCAATTGTCGATGTACAGGGTACACATATCACGCTTACAATATCCTTGTAGCGGAGCTGGGTCGACAACTTTCCTCTGGCCATATGTAAGCTCAGCATCTTTCGGTACAGACTGGCCATCCTCCAATTCGACGGACATGGCCCAGCCCTCGGAGTCTGCGTTGTCTAAGAAGTATAGATGGTGGGGGAGTCCAATTCGAGGTCAGGAGCACTGAATTTGGCACCATGTCCTTCCAAGTGACACCCGAATGCGTCTAATACAGCGCAGATGGAAGCTTTTGAGTTTCTTCTCATTCCTAGAGTATTAGTGTCCATGTCGCACTACCTACAGTAAATGGTGCTGATGTATGCAGGCGTGTAACTGCTGCATTTGTCTTAATAGCAGCTTCTGATTTTCCCACACACGTTGTAAGCCGGTGTAAAACTGAGTGTCCTATCCTATAAAATTGCCCGGTAGGACAGCAGGTTTTCAGAGACTGGGCGTCCTACATTTATAGAGCGAGTGTCCGACGGACAGTAGGTTTCAGAGACTGGGTGGCCGTAATGACGGACGGCCCGAGTCCTCTGAAACCTGCTGTCCGTCCTACGGACACCCAGTGCCTGAAACCTACTGTCCGTCGACACTCGTCTCTATAATGTGCCCTGGCCGGGATCCGTCGGACAAACGATCTCTCTATATCCCCGATGTCGGGGGACCACCGGTCTTTGTAACCTACTGTCTGTAGGACACGCACTTCACTGAACCTGAGGTCCTATGGACACTCATTCTCTGCTATTAGCTGTCCTATACCGACTGATAATGCGGAAGATATTGATGAAGTTATACTGTATC
>JAMKCH010006530.1:0-51312 GCA_023653785.1 Ophioderma brevispina | reverse complement strand
AAGGTTTGCTTTACGGAACGTTTATTTTAAGCGTGGGTTGTTTCTTTGGCCTGTGTGCCGCCTATCGAGGGGTTTGTGACAAAATAACATGAACTCAAGTGTTGGGGGAAATGACAGCTGGGTATCCAGACTTTTAGAAAAATGTGAGCATTCCAGTAAAAACGAAGATGAAACTTCATGGTAGATCCCATTGAGGTCAATGGTTTGTAAAACAGGCTAATTTACCCCTTACTGGGATGTCATGGAAATAAAAGTAAATATACTGAAAAAGAAAACCATACTAAAATTACTTGCACTTAAAAACTAATTTTGTTGAAGCTGAGACCTTTTAGTCAATTACTGATTTGAAAAAAAAATTGGATGGCTATAGAATGTATATACAAGTAATCGATATCCGATTTGTTTCAGGTATTTCCCCTGTTACTGCTACAGCTACATATAACTGCGGTATTAATCAGTGGCGTAACCGGGGGCAGCTTCCCCCTGGTGAGAATCTCCCACCCCCCCCCCGAAAATTAGTGATTTTCAGGACACGTGCCAATTTACAGTGAAAACAACATAGGTCTATACTATACCACCTATAAACTAACAACCCTGAAACAACCCTCCACCCTGAAAAATATATGTGCCCCTTTGAAAAAAAATGGTTACGTCACTGGTGTTCATCCACCTCGCACCTGTCAGATCAGTGTCTTTAAACACGTCTATAGGAAACAACAAAGAAATGGTATGCATGGTATGCGAGTTGCTGACACATGCTTTTACAACATATCTGCCAAGAAATATTGCCACGTGTAAAGTATATAATAGCGGTAATAAGAATGTCATCCTGTATGCTTTCTGTAGCAGTTTTCTTCAATTTGCTCTCAAATGATAGTCTAGAACCGTTTGAGCATACAGTTATACTTTATTTAAAAAATATCAAGTCATAAAACATTGGCTCATTTAAAAAATAGTGTGTCCTCAATATTTTGTTTAAAATATTTTTTGCATGGTTGTCCTTAGTCCTCACCCGAAATGATTAAGCCCAAATCAGCACCCTTAGTAGTAAAGAGAACGATTTTATAATAAAATCACTCCGGATTGGTTTTATTCAGTACACGATGGATCATGCCGTTTAACACAAGAAGTTGATTCCCACGGTAATCCACCCTATTTGGCCGGTTTGTAACCTTTGTGGCTTTAATATTAAGGGCTTGTGTGGTTTAGGTGTATTGCTTTTGTATTTTGTTTATTTATGGTTATAGTAGTGTACAATTTTTACACTCTATTTAAGTTAGTTAGGTTCATCATGATTTTATTTTCTTGTAGATCATATTGAAAATTAAAATAGAAGAAAAAAATAATGAGTACAAGTCTGTGGTATTCATGTAATAGACACATTTGTTGGTTAAAGTAACGACAAACCCAACATTTGGCCTACAAATTACTGGATATCTTTAACCTCTTATGAAGGCTTATATCTGTTTTGTGGTGTTATTTTTGCGTGTAAAGTATCCAATCTGTATTTTCCTAGACTATCATTTGAAAGCAAATTGGACCTTTTATTTTTGTTGAAAATGTGCCAATGTCGCTTTAATGCATGAAAGGAATGTGGCGTGGGAATGCGTTTGTATAATTTTGGGGTTCGTGCACAATAATATTCCTGCTTCTACTTTCCTATTATGACCTGTTATGCCTTAATGACTCTGATTTCTAAAGAAAATAGTTGCTAGGATTTCAACAAAAAACAAATGCTAAACATCGTGGATGTGAGTGCAATATATTTTGTGACTTTTTGGTGGTAAAAATTAACAGGAATAGATCTCTATTTTAGTGGAATGCTTCCCTGTTCTCTTTAAAGTTACTGGAGGAGATTTTTTAAGGATACAAATTTCTCTCAATTTTCACTGGATCGGTCGTAAGCCAGCTACCGAGAACGTTTCGAAGGTTTATTGAGCAAACAAGTACAAAAGAAAACCGCAAACCTTGTTTTGAACTTGCCTGCTATCGCAATCGTCCCCATAGAAAACCATGCTTTGACTTTCTGTCGTGCACGACATAAAGTACTAAATCATCATGATCTTATTACATAAAGACCGCGTATTCGGCTTATTCACTTCAGGTGTGATCTAATACATTGGTAAGCATTCCAAATATGCCGAAAACAGGGGTTCGACAAAAATTGAGGGCGCTTCTTTCTGGAAATCTCCTCATGTCTCTTTAACAGGTAGGTCGTTCTGGTAGGTTACATGAATCATATTCACATCTACCAACCTCCAAGTGAGCATTATAATATCCTAATTTCACAAACTTTATATTATTTTGAACGTAAAATAGACATCCAGATGCCCAGTGTACATATAGGTTGTAAAAATGAACAAACAAACAAAAAAGTCCTTTTGACAAATCTGTCAAATTGCAAGTATCATTTTAATTACAGTTCGTTTAAATTTACGAGAGTTTCTAACAATGCAGTAAACATTATCGAAATCTTCTTAAAGAACAATGTCATGAGTAGTGAAAATAACTGAAGAAAATGTAATTGATTTCCATTTGCGCTAAAATAGTTCACTCCGTCCGTATTCTTTCACTAAAATACGGACTTTTTCCCCTTCACCCACCCAAGCACCTATGGCGGAGCATATCCTTGAATGGATACACATAAAGGAGAATTTTGTGTCTGATACGTTCCTTTACAGGCAACCAGTGGAGAGTGATCAAAAGTTGTGACGATCACGGTCGCACGCAAACACCGAACGCGCAGTTTATAACTCTTTATTTTGTAAGCGCTCGAGCCTTTTGAGATCAACTTCATTGGCGCCATAAGGTAATGAGTTGGCATAGTCAATGAGGAACAAAACAAAAGATCGTAGAGCGTGGTTGCAAGCTTCAAAAGTGATCAACCTTCGAATACGCCATAAGTTATGAATATGGTAATTTACACTTTTATAGATAGCACCAATCTGATTGGACATACTCATATGGAATCAAACATAACCCCAAGGTTCTTTACAAACACACATGCAGGAACAGAAGTATCACCAAGATCTAACCAGTTAAAGGCAGATCCCCGGGAGGCAGATTTTTTTCAAAACACAGGGCGTGCCAAAGACAATAAGTTTTTCTTTTTTTAAATCATCTACAGCATGTTTTGGGACATCCAGGTCAATGTCAAATATACAGCTTGAAAGTTTTCGAAGAGCACGTTCACAATCATCTGGAATCTTTCAATGGTATCAAAGGCAGCACACAAGTCAAGCAATACGAGTACGACAGCCTTGTTAGCATCCAAGGCTTGAAATTACATCTTTCAAGCCTGGTTAGCATCCAAGGCTTGAAAGAGGGGATGGCTATATGGCGAGTTGTGCATGGGCGAGTTGTGCTTTGGCGAGTTGAGGAGCGAGTTATGGAGCGAGTTGTAGAGCGAGTTGTGGAGCGAGTTGTAGAGCGAGTTGAGGAGCGAGTTGTGATTATTGTTGTTGCCGTAACTAAGTTGAAGAGCGAGTTGTGGAGCGAGTTGTGAGGTGAGTTGTGATAATTGTTGTTGCTGTAACTAATGTGAGCGAGTTGTAAAGCGAGTTGTGGAGCGAGTTGTAGATCGAGTTGTGAGGTGAGTTGTGATTATTGTTGTTGCTATAACTAATGTGAGCGAGTTGTAGGGCGAGTTGTTAAATGAGATGTATTAAAGAGACACTGGCACATTTGAAAAATAGTGCGCCCTCAAAATTTTTCAAAATCTATATTTTTGCATGGTTGTAAGGCTTAATATTTTAAGTGTTTTTTTTATCTTCAAAGGCTTCACTGAGGGTTTTTGATTGTCCAAATGTTTTAATACACAATAATAATTATCCACACATTAACACTTAAGTGTATGGGGGTCCATGTGGAGTGACCCAACATTTTGTTTTTCGTGCACCATGTTTAATGCTAAATTATTTTTGCCCAAAATTTTATGTAATTAACAGTTGCGCATTTCTGTGGAAAGATGCAACAAAAGAAAACCGCAAACCTTGTCAATTGAACCATTGTGCTACGTCCCTATAGAAAACCATGCATTGATTTTCTTTCGTGCACAATTGAAATACCAAATCATTATCTTGTTACATAAAGACCGCGTATTCGGCTTATTTACTTCAGTGTGATCTAATACATTGGTAAGCATTATGCAAAAAAATGGGACACTTCTTTCTGGAAATTTATGTCCTCATGTAAGTGTTAAAATCTTGAAAATTTCAACCTCTAACACTGCCTAGGCCACCACTCCCTCACATTAATTAGCCTGTAGCTAATGAATCTAGTTACTCTAAATCTGATTAGAAGCTTAATTATGTCTTGCATGTATCATTGCCCAAGGTAAAAGCATCTATCTTAAGCTTAATTAAGTTTTTCAATCCTAACCCTTATTAGGCCATGATACTTTGGCGATTTAACGATCTTTTTGTTCTACAGCGCCTGGGTATCCACTACTATTCCTTCACTAAAATTTTTAAAATATTACGTAAACCAGGATAAGCTGTATCCCTAAATGAAGAGTGCACATTATTAGAAAAATGGAATAAAATGTCAACATCAATTTACTATCAGAATGTCAGTGACCAATATTGTACACGTAAACTTCAAGCGAAACAATATAGCTAATTATATTAAAATGGATAAAAAAAATAAAACACTTCAGATTTTTCTCAACGGTTGCCGGTACCTGTTACTGCACACACTGGTGAAAAGATTTCCCAAGCTATAATCACGTGTTATGAACTTCCCGTATGAGCTCTATATCTGTTCAAACTTAAAGGGCACATACTCACACGTCGCTCACGATTTTTTTAAAAATGTAGGTTGTTGAAAATACCATTGCCTTTCTGGTAAATTGAAATAGAATAGGGTTTTTCATGTTTTAACAATAATTGCGGTTTAGGTTTGCACCAATTGTCAGCCCTTGCCACGGGCTTTTCTTCAATGAATTTTGTCCTCATTTACATTTTCTTTCGAACGACAAAAATTATCATCATAAGGGTCAAGTTAATGAAACACACAGTAGAATCTCAAGATTTCTTTAATATCTAAGAATATCGGAACGAGGAAAGAAGTCGCGCCGCGCCAATGCAGTCAGGCATATCATTCGAAATCTGTTCACTGTATGCATAATAACAGGTACCCGCTGTAAAAGAATGTGAAGTTTGTTCCGGTCCGATTATGTGGAGTATCATTAGCCCATTTGTTTCGCTTGGCATGTTGGGTTATGACTACCTTGTCTCTGATATTCTAGAAATAAATTGAGTTGACATTTTATTCATTTTTCTAAATAATTTGCACCCCTCTTTCATGTGGGGACAAAGCGTTCCTGTTAACAATAATAGTGTTTTAATTTTAGTGAAGGAACTAAGTAATCCCCAGGTTGGAGCACGAATATTTTATTAACGAGGCCAACATTGTATCATGTACCATGGCCTATTATTATGCACTATATCTTGTCCAAAATGCCACACTTGGTGGCAGGCGCCATACGTTTAGAACAAAAGCAATGTGACTACTTATTCTTTATTGTAAGGTAAGATGGGACTGTTAGCTAATATCCATGAAAAGTTCATAAAGGTAGAGTCATCATTTTTTAAGATATGACCCCAGAAATCAAGTAACCTGCAAGACCCATTTAACCAAATTGAGGCGCTTATTAACTACAAATACGGCAGGCACTGTACATTTTGCGCCCAGAACCACCAATTGAATTCTAAGTCCAACCACCATTTTCCTTTTTTTTTAAAAGGAAGCTACTGCAACAGATATTAACATAATTATGAATGTTTACATTGGCAATAACAGCTAACAACATGCATTTTAACACACTTAAAGGTGGTTGTTCCGATTTATGTGTATTGTGTTCTCTACTTGATATGAGAGCCTGGAACTTGCACATACACCCCATCAAGTACCGTGGGAAACAAACTTGCAGTTTTTATGGTAGATGCAATAATGCATGTTGCAAAGCCCTATTTAATACTGTGCTAATATTGATGGTTAACCACTAAAACGGCAGTTTTTTGTTTATATCTTGGGAATGAAATGGATTTAAGGGCTCAAATTTCAGGACAATGAGAACAAAAATGGGCTTTTCATCTGATATCAAAATCGATACTACTTCCGGGTAAATCATGGGGGTCCCAAAGACGATCGGAACACGCACCTTTAAAAGATCAAATTAGGAATGTATGATCAACAAACTCTTCGTATTGTCCAAATAAGACAGCATTGGATTAGAGCTAATCATCAATCATCATTTTGTGACGGCACACAAAGAGTTATCTTAACCCAAAATTTAATGACAGAATGAATATACTGATATTGTTGTTGAGTTTTGTGTTGAAACATAGGTTTTACTTTCGTAAAGAATGTAACATTATTTTCAGTAACAAGCAAGTTGCAGCCCAACGCATTTATCATTTTATGTAATGTGGAGTTTGTCTATGACTTAGTCATAGTTCTATATCGTCTTGAAACATATTTTATGACCAATAAATTATTTTTTATCATTATCAGTTAAGTAATAATAATGCAAATGCAGTTATTTGATCCAGTAAAAGTTGTTCTGCAAGAAATTTGGGGCAAGTAAATGTTGATTGCAATCAATATTGTAATTGCCATTGTGTGCTTCATTGCCAGTCTTTTGGTTACCAGCTCCTCATCTTAAAAACAATTGACTCTACCTTTATGAACTTTTCAGGGATATTAGCTAACCGTCCCATCTTACCTTACAACAAAGATTAAGTAGTCACATGCTTTTGTTCAAAACTAATGCCGCCTGCCACCAAGTTTTTTTTGGGACACACGGTAGTAATTATTTTCCCTAATTATGTCACACCAATCATCTCTTTGCGATAAGTAACTCCATTTTTATTATCAAACACCCCTTGCAGCTTTTTCCCTAGGCCCATTTTCCTCTTTTTCCATAAGCTGTCAAGTCCAACTTATATAAAATATTTGAAATGTCCTTCATAGAAAAAACATTTGGGTCTAGGGGCGGAAGATGGTTCATCCTCTATGCAAGACCTCATGAAATTAGCCTAGCATGAAATCTTCTATAAGAAGATCAAAGGATTACAAGGAGTCTTTACTCTAGTCTAACTCATGAATATCTTACACCAAGGTAAGACCCGGAAGATTGGACAAAATGGACAGACTCTACGGCAACGACCTCTGGAAATGACTAATAGACAGAGGAGTAGTTATGAAATAAATGATAGTGGTTCTACCTGTCCAATTTGTGGAGAAACATGCTTCAAGAATGTGAAGCTCCACCAAGCGAGATCTAGTTGTGGAACAAGTTCATCGCAGCCATGCTCTTCCACTGAAGGTAGACGTAGATCCAACCAGTCAGCGCACCCAAACCAAGAGGTAGAAGGCCAGGATAAACCCTACATTACTTTCGAGTCGGCAGGCGAGAGCTTTTATCACAAAAGAAAGACCACAAAAGAAGCCCACCTAAATTGCAGAAACCTTGATGTCAAGGATTACATAAATCTGCCGAAGCCATCTGAAGACTCAATCTGGAAATCCCTTGATAAGCAACTTGAAGAATTACCAACTGAAATAGGCAATATCCAGAATGAGCAGTTAACCAATCTGGAGAATCATGTCCACAAGAGACTTATAGACAGATTTTCGACAAAATCCACACAATACGCAAAACGTCTACTGAATGAGAAACAAACAAGATATCCTCCTTCGGCAAAACAGCTGCAGAGAAGTTTTTTTAAATGTCAACAGTGACAGAAAGCGTAACTAAAAATACCACCCTCTAAAGGGCATGACAGAAGAAAACACCAGTGTCGACCATAGCATTCAACACTGAACCACCCAGTCTGTCAGAGTTTAAAAAAAACTCTCTTCAGAAAAGAAGAAATGTCAGTGCTCCAATACCAATCGCATCACATACTTAGTATGGAAAAATACACTAGAACAACCCTGCTACTACATGAAGTTATTTGCAATATATGGAGAACAGCCGCAATACCTGTGAGCTGGAGAATGGGAGAAACCATCCTTATATCCAAAGAGGAGAACACTAGTGATCCCGCTTGCTTCAAGAATTCTAGTGGTAACCTCGGAATGGGTGTTCTCGCTCAAAGAACCATCAACTACTTGACAGAAAATCGACCAATCCATTCAGAAGGATTTCATGGAGAAAATATCAGGATGTGTGGAACACACAGAAGCACTGACCGAAAAGCTCCAAGATGTCAAAAAAAGTAAACCAATTGTGACAACGTCAGTGACCTGCAAAATGCATATGGGCACTGTACCACACAACCGTATACAGTTTGCTTTAGAATGGCATCATGTTCCAGACCACATTAGGAAGATCATATTTAGGGACTATGATGAGCTGTTCATATGTGGCAAAACAACTGAATGGACAACTGACTGGATACAGTGCATGACAGGAGTTTTCCAAGGCTGCCCACTCTCCTGCATCCTGTTTCTGGCCATCTTCAATCTGTGTCTTGATCTCCTACACCAGTCAAAACACATAACATTTTGGGTACTGCATGAGTGGATCTGACGTATCATCTGCCAAAGCATGTTCGCAGATGACCTAACCCTTGTAGCTAGGAGCCCAGAAGGATGTCAAGAACCTGTAAATACAGTGAACCACTTCCGCAAGTGGACACGGACCATGAAAGCCAAACCAAGCAAAAACTGTTTGCAAGGTTTGTCTTACACCCCTCTCTATAACTTCCAGGGTCTTTTTATAGGTTTTGTGTCATTTGGAGATGTGTTTTACATGTACTCAAAACATCTCTTAGTGAAGAATAGTGAGAGAATGAGGCATACCAAAACTTAACCATTGAGCACAGTTCTATTGAACCAGGAAACACCTTGCGAAAACAGATGCAAACATCCTGGCCTTCAAACATCATCAAGCCACGTCTTGAGAAACTGATCTATACCAGTCTTAAAAGGAATACTGAGGTGCAAGAGTATCCCACTGTAATAAGTCAAGTGATAAGAGAAGATGAGAACAGGCAGCGCATCATGGCTCACCACTTGAAGAAGCTGATCTTCGTATATGCCTTTATGTCTGGGATTCACTTGAGACAGGGCATGAGATATGTGTTATCTCCAATGACACCGATGTAACTTTTGCTCTACTTAATTAATCTTTGTATTTCTGCAGCATGCCATAAGGAGCTGTGGGAGCAAGGTGGGGTGAGTGATAACACTCGGTATGTTCCCCTTCATGTCCTGTTCCAGCACTTGTACAGTATTGTCATCACTATAGCCTTAGAGGGTATGACATCACCAGCAGAGTTGGTACAAAGAAAGCTGCTTTAAAGGTAGAGCCGGAGAAGTTTCTGACACAGTTTGGGAAGTACCCAACACTCTCCAACCACAGTGCACAATTGGCAATGCCAAATAGTACTTGGTGAAAGTGGTGAAAAAAAGTGATGCTACAAATTTTTCTGACCTTTGAGCCGAGGTATTCCACATCAACCAATCCATTTACCTCCTCAACCTGTCTCCGACCAGCAGCGAGTTATCCTTGACGCTAAATTGTTTTCAACCGCTGATGTAACATTAAGTGTTCCTCAAGGCACTGTCATTGGACCAATGTGTTTTCTGATCTACATAAATGATATGCCCGATTGCATTTCCAGTGGTACTAAAATTCGTCTGTTTGCTGACGATGTCCTCATCTATCGTGAAATAGTTAACACAGATGACCCAAAAATCTTCAAATCTGACCTTGATACCCATCCAAGTGGGGTACTGACTGGCAATGTCCTTCAATACGGATAAATGCTTTACTATGCATTTCACGACTAAAAGATCTCTGACTATCAACTCCCACAAGTTATGTAACAACATCCTGCAAGTGACGCCGAGCCACCCTTATCTTGGCATCACTTTTAGCAACGACCTGAAATGGAAGACGCACATCGAAAACATCTCCAAAAGTGCAAAGATGGTTATAGGTGTCGTCCGACGTAATTTCAAATCATGCACCCCCGACGTCAAATCAAGATTGTACCTGTCTTTAGTTCAACCTAAATTGGAATATGGCACTGCAGCATGGTACCCCAGCACAGAAAAAGAAAAGCACAAGCTTGAACAAGGTGCAAAGAACCGCCGCTAGGATGTGTTTTAACAACTACTCCAGGGATGCAAGTGTTACCGATTATGTTATCTTCTCTAAACTGGACCAGTCTTGAAACCAGACGAAAAACAGTCAGGCTCTCGATGATGTTTAAAATCAACAATGACCTCGTTGACGTCGACTGGAGACCTCATCTAAATAGACCTACACATAATAATAGGAACGAACCCACTCATCTTCATTTATTAGACCAAGGACTACCAAATCTGCGTATGCTGATAGTTTTTCCATGGACTGTCAAACATTGGAAGAATCTACCTCACCATGTTTTGGATGCTCCTACGCTCACAATGTTTAAAGCAAGGCTCTGTGATTATTTCACAAACCCTCCTGTCGAGAATTAATTTCACCAGGTCATACCATCTGGCGCTATGTGGAATTCCGCTTTGCCAGAGTACCAGTCCAGATCCAGAGAGATCCAGACCAGCCAGGCATCCTACCTCATATCCAACATACCCTCAATAATGCATTTCCTAGAGAGCCACCTCAGTCATGAAAGCTTAGAGTATGATCAAGGTCTGCTAATTCCTCTTGGAAAACATCTTGGAAGACTCTTGAGACTAATTTGCCAGTTTGCTGTGCTGTCCATGTGCCAATTGTAGAATGGTTATAGTCATGACTTTTAAAATCCAATTCGTTAGACTTGGATTTGTACAATTTACACTGTATGGGGAGTTTGCTGTATTTAGCTATTAAGCTACTCTATCATGATTGCTTGAGGTGTTGGAGAACTTGCATAGTTCAATAGTTTTATTCTGGCCTTTTTGAAAGGCACTTTGGAGATGTTAATTACTTCAACTCCAAAACTTGAGAAATGTATTAATCAATCCATTGGTGGCAAACCATTATGTATAGACACAAAAAGTTAACTTATGATCATACATAGTCACGCATGTGCGTACACTGTTAAAAATAAACCTGTAAAAAAACAGGCATTTGACTGGCAGCTGGGACTCACTACATGCAGAACGTAAAATAACTCATATAACTGGAGCCGTAAAAATACGAAAGCATTGCAGACAACGTAAAATAACGGCGTAAAATCTCAGCTTCAACATTATTGTTGGTTTTTGACTTGTTTAAACAATAATAAGAATTAAAACTTTATTACAATCCTCTGACCAAATTTTCACGTTGTAGCTATGGCATCATACAAACGTTGTATTTACGTTACCACGTGGTTGTAAAAGTTATATTTCAGGCAAACAATTTTGAGGAAAAAATGCAATAAACAAAGGGGAAACGTGAAGAAATAAAGATTTAAACCAGTTTATACACTTTGTTTTATATGGTAATGTACACATTTTAATGTCACCAATTACTTTAATAATCATCACATGAATAAACTTAATACATGTACCTTACATAGATTCGAACCAGGGCCTTAAGATTACAAGTCCTAAACCTTATCCACTACACTACATGACTTTACTGATAGCAGATGCTAAAATTAAATATATATTATGTTTGTGTATCTTTTTTTTTCCAAATATATTTTTTTTTACTTTTTGGAATTTGGAGGAAAATAGTTTTTTAAACTATTTTTAAAAATATGGAAAATAAGATTTGCATTTTTTTTTAATGACGTTACTTACAACGTTATTTAACACATTTTATAGGTAAAACGATTTTCATAGTTCGTATTCTTACATTAAAAACAAGTAAGTTACAAAGAACGTAATATTACGGAAAATATAATAACGGTCAGCGTATATATAGTATTATTTTTTAGCCACTGTTTATTTACATTTTTCTGCTTCCAAATTGTAATTTTATGTTAGGTATAGGTAATAAAGCGTGAAGATTATTGAATAATTGTGGTTTACCGTATTTTAAAAGGTAAAGTCTGGTAAAATTAGGAACATTTTTAACAGTGTAGCCAGGATCCTGTATCCCCGGGGTACAGATCCTGGGGACGGCGGAGGTGCGGGATCCTGAAGGACAATCCAAACCACAACAGCAGGGTGTCCAGGGTGTGCATTAAAGGGACATAATGGCATAAAAAATGACATAATGAAAAGGACCCTTACTGAAATCACTTCCAGGAGTTACAAAAACAATTTGGATATTTACATTCTAAACAGGAAGAGTTCCAGGGGGAGGTGGCAGTTTGTGGTAATTTCTGGAACAGAGAAGCAAGGTGTTCACATCCCTGACAGAATTTGCAGTGTATCTAGCATGTTTTGCGAATTCAAAAGCATTCAGACCAGGATTCAGGCATTGTACTTTAAGGTATAGTCACACAGAAGACAGCTCCCGGCCCAACCACTTCCCGACTACACAAGACTGCATTTTTTCAAAATCGGCTAGTCTTCTTCAAACTTGCAAAATTTACAATTTTTATCCCGACCAGGGATGATTAGTCTGCGAGTTTCCCCGTCGTCAACGAGACAAGGGATGCTGAAACGCCGAGCAGTAGGCGACAGCATCATGGAATCAACAAGGTCCAGCATGATTAATTGGCGACGCCACTTGTTCAGTCCCCGATTAGTCGCCGACCTTGAAACGACGGCACAAGTTGCGACATGTCGCTGTCAAGACTGCTCGTCGATTGGTCACCGAGTTGTTGACGCCAAGAAAGGTCCCGTCACACGAAGACAACCCGCGACGCGACCCAACCTCTTCCCAACTACACAAGACCGCATTTCTTTCCTAATCGGCTGCAGTCTTGTTCAAATTACAAGACAGGAGATGCCCAATCGCCGAGCAGTAGGCGATCAAGCATGTCACTTGTTCAGTTCTCAATCAATCGCAGACCTTACCACGACAGCCCAAGTTGCTGTAAAGACTGCAAGTCGGCGACTTATCTTCTGTAGTCGCCGAGTTTAGTTGCCGATTCAACATATCCAGTTGGCTTGCATTCTCTCCCGCTTGGAGCAGACTCATTGCCGACCACTTTCCAACTGCACACAACCACTCATGATGCGCACCAACTCATCGGCTACCGCTTCCACCGCCCATGTGTTCAAGCCGACCTTCCCGATTCCAAAACCCGCCACGATTTTTTAAGCTGCAAGAAAAAAATTGTGGCGGTTTTTTTCAAATTTGCCACGTGCTCCCGACCACACAAGACTGCAGAAGACTGTACAGGACAGTCCCAGACTTGGCCAAAACTACACCTGAAAAAGGAAAATTACTCCCGATTTTCAAAAAAATGGCCAATCAGCACCAGTCTTGAGCAGTCTGGAAGCGGTTTTCTAGCAAATAATGGGTAAGACTACAGACGACTGCACAGAACAGGCCCAGACCTTGCCAGAACTACACATGACAAAGAAAAACTGCTCACGATTTTCGAAAATTGGCCAATCGGCACCAGTCTGGAGCAGTCTGGAGCAGTCTGGAAGTGGTTTTCTAGCAAAAAATCGGCTGTGTGACTGAGCCTTTAGGCTTGAAGTAAGATATTGATCTGGCAAGTGAAAGATGGATTAGCCGGGATTAGCACATATACAATAGCAATGGTCTGTGAGCTGATGACAACATGCTTTTCAAGTTTGGTAAATGCTGGCAGTAATGTCAGCATCCTTGTTCCAGAATTTGCCCTGTTTTTACAGAATGTAAACATTCAAATTGTTTTCAAACACGTGGAAATGATTTCAATGCCATGCCATTATGTCCCTTAATCCTCCGAGGGTGAAACGCCCAGAAAAAATATGCATTTTTTTGCAATTTGAGCCTTATTTCATTTCAATGCACTTATTTTCTCCTTTTTCTCCTGTGCACCACCCTTGGCTATGTACATGTTAGTACGTAGTAGCAAAGTTAGTAGGTGCATTTTGGCAAAATGCCCCCTGACCTTAATCGCAAAGAGTATGGTTGATATTGGGTTATGGCCTTGTGATGCAGAATGATCGCAGAGTGAACAATGAGCCCTTCCCTCTCGCTGTTTTTAGCCTACGTCACAGAGAAAGGGAAGGGAAGGAGTACAAGGAGGCAATCAAGAAGCTTCAAGAGAAAGGGTCATTTTGACGTTCGGTGGGATTTCGCACACCGCTCCCATGGCCGCCTATGAAATGCTACATCTATGAGCCTGGCCTGGCCAGGTATTTCTCGCACAAATATCGTCGGGTGTATTACATAGTGATGGATGTTGAATGTTTATCATTTTTACAAAATTAATGGAAATGGTACTAAATACCAAAATCTTTAAACATGCCAAGTGCCAGACCATGCAAGTACTTCATTAATTAACAATCTTAATTAGAAATTTTGCAATTTTGACGTATGTTGCATAACAGAGACTTTGGTGTATAGTGATGGATGTTGAACCCTCTACCAAAGAAGTATATACTTGATTTCCCACCAGGGCTTTTTAAATACTTTTAAATACTTTTGTAAGTAAATATTCTCATCTTATAACTGACACAAGCAAAATATGTAATTAATTTATAAATATCGATATTAGTAGAAGTTTTTATTATATTTACAGTTCAAAGCGGTGATTCTCGGCAATCCACTCAACATCCGTCATTATGTAATCACCAAATTGAGCAGATTCGCGATGACGCGCGTTGGTTTGATGGATGTTCAGAAAATGCCGATTATTTCTTTCCATATGACGGATGCTGAATAACGCTTTAGTGTAGGGAAAATTCAACATCCGTCACTATGTCATGAATATAATCGCTACTTTGCATAATTTTTGGTGCGACAGATATGATGGTTAATTTTTCCAATGTATTACATTCACTTTGAATGAATATTAGCTAAATAAATTTCCAGTTGTTAATTTTGTTTCTTAATCGGATTTGATTGTTTGAATCGTGCATGAGAATGTGTACAAACCCGCTAGAGTTCACGATTTTTCAAATGCGATTTTCTCATAAACAATTCGTATTTTGTTTAACATCCGTCACTATGTAATACACCCGACGATATATGTTCAGTTGATGATGCAATTGCATCATGTGGGACTTAGTGCATTGCAGTAGCTTTTGTAGTGTTTGGTACTGTTAGGGTTATCAGGAACAGGTGCAGATGTAACTGCACCAATTCATTATGGATATAGGACAAGCATAAAATTTGAACCAGTGGCTTAATTATTGTCAAGAATTGTCAGCTATAAGAACACACATACATCTTGTGACTTCAACATGCCTAAGTCACATCCCCAGCAAAGGGCCTACATGAGTACCACCCTACTATGAGTCTGGCAGGTGAGTCGCAAAAGTGATGCGCAAGTAGGCCCACTGTGTATGCAAATACAAAGCAAAAGTCTCACCCTAAACAGAGGCCATTCTGGACGTCTGAAATTGCCTGAGCCGTCCAAAATGCTCTTCAGCAAGGGTAGCCACAATTTGGCACCCACTGCAGTCTGCACCCAGTTAAATTCAACAGCCTTGATGGAATAAAGTACAGAATCACGTGCACTTATTCCGTCAAGGCTCCTGATTTCAACTGGGAGCAGCCTGCAGTGGGTGCACAAATTGTGCACCGGGCGCCCCTTCAGCAATGTCAACTGAATGGCCCCAAAATTAGTTCTTGGCATAATGGCCTGGGATTACCTCAAAATACTTTCAATGTGAGCGCGCGCCTTGACTTACAATGGTATTCCATTATTATGTCAAGGCACATATATGGTGAACTCGCCTACAGAGGCATGGTGCAACAGCTCTCACACAAAGAAGCTGGATAGAGTACTCAACGAGACCTTGAGAACCATTACTGGTTGCCTCCGTCCCACTCCATACAAGTTTCTACCAGTGCTTTCAGGCATTGCACCTGCAGTGCTTTGGAGAGAACACCATAATGTACATTATCATGCTTAGAGGTGTCCGATACGCGATAATATCGGATCCTACGCATGATAATGATAAAATTGGATGATTCGCGCCCAATATTTATTGGTCTCGCTATGAGTTTTAAAATATTGGGCTCGACTGCGTCTCGCCCAATATTTTAAAACTCATAGCTTGACCAATAAATTTGGGCTGAATCAATCCAATTTTATTACAAACAAGGCGGTTCTCGAACCACAAAGGTCCCCCGCCCAGTGCAGTAGCTTAAGAACAAAAAGCAACAATTTTAAGATCTGTGAAGATTGTGATGGAAATAAGTGGTTCTTGAACCACTGAGGCTCTTCCATTGACATGACCTTCAAAATTTTTTGCACTGAACTGTTGACCACACGCACCAAGTTTCTTCCTACCACAGGATTAGTGATTTGACCTTGAATTACCACCACATGACCTTCAAAAATTTTGGCATTGAATGTTGACCACATTCACTAGGTTTCATGACCATACAACCATGTGCAAAGATTTGACCTTGAATGATCTTGAAAGGACCACCAAAATTTTTGGCACTGAATGTTGACCATACCCACCAAGTTTCATGCTCCTACCACATGTTAAGTGATTTGACATTGGATGACCCAACATGACCTTGAAATGATCTTCCAAAGTTTCAACACTGAATGTTGACCACACCCACCAATTTTCACCTTTCTACCACATGTTTAGTGATTTGACCTTGAATGACCCCGCATGACCTTCAAATGACCTTCAAAAATTTCAGCACTGAATGTTGACCACACCCACCAAGTTTCATCCTCCTACCACACATTTAGTAATTTGACCTTAGATGACCCCTCATGACCTTGACATGACCTTCAAAAGTTTTGTCACTGAATGTTGCCACAACCACCAATTTTCACCCTCCTACCACATGTTTAGCGATTTTACCTTAGATGACCCCGCATGACCTTGAAATGACCTTCAAAATTGTTGGTACTGAATGTTAACCACACCCACCAATTTTCATCCTCCTACCACATGTTAAGTGGTTTGACCTTGGATGACCTCGCACGACCTTGAAATGACCTTCAAAATTTTTGGCACTGAATGTTGACTACCCCCAGTTTTCATCCTCCTCCACATGTTAAGTGATTTGACATTGGATGACCCAAAATGACCTTGAAATGATCTTCCAAAGTTTCAAAACTGAATGGGTTGGACCACCCCCACCAATTTTCATCCTTCCTACACATGTTTAGTGATTTGACTTGAATTGACCCGCATGACCTTCAAATGACTTCAAAAAATTTCAGCAGAATGTGACCACACCCACCAATAGGTTTCATCCTCCTACCACACATTTAGTAATTTGACCTTATGATGCCCCCTCATGACTTGACATGAACCCTTCAAAAGTTTTGGCACTGAATGTTGACCACACACACCACGTTTCATCTTAATACACATGTTAAGTGATTTGTACTTGGATGACCTCGCATGACATTGAAATGATCTTCAAATTTGTGACACGGTCATGTTGAGCACACCCACCAAGTTTCACGACTCCTACCACAACAGATAAGGTTTATAGCAATTTAACTCCATTTTTGCCTAATTTTGACCCCATTTGACCTTTGACCAATGCCACATGACTCTCCTCCGAACTCATCCGCAGCCTACTTGAGTGACATCTATGGTGCGAAGATGGACACCCATACTTGCTCCAATCAAAAGATATCGTGTTGACAACGTTTATTATAGCAATTTAGCCCTATTTTTGCCCTTATTTGACCCTATTTTTGACCACATTTGACCTTTGACCCATGTCACATGACCCACTTTGTATCCCACCCACCGCTTGAGATACATCTATGTTGCAAAGATGGACTTCCACACTTGCTTAGTTCCGAAGATATCGCGTATGACGCACACACACACACACACGGACGGCTACCATTTCTATAGTCCCCCTTCGTCAACAAAAGTTGGCGGGGGACCAACTAGTGAATAAGGTTCTGCTGGACAACAAGCACCTGCTGCATAACACTGTGAAAGAATCACACCAGCTCGGCAGACAGAGACTGTGCTCTCGTCAACCCTTCTTTCGACATGCTGCTAAACTCGCCAGCTCCCCATTTAACATCTTACAGACATGGAATATTGCCTGGCTAAATACTTCAAGACATGTCCAACTCACTATCACACCTATGACAGAACTACCACCTGGTAGCAATCTTCCACGCAAAGAATGAGTCACCTTAAACCGGATTCGCACAGGAGTCGGTCGCTTCAACAGCAATATGCACCGATGGGGCTGTGGTCATCTCCAGCCTGCCAATGTGGTTCTCCATCACAGACTGCGGATCACATTCTCAATGAGTGCCCTACCGTTTGTCCACCGGTGGACATAGACTTCTCAAACCCCAACAAATCAACAGTGAACTGGCTCCACCATCTACAACATGTTTAGCTGCTGCCTCATATGCAAGAAGAACATAATTTAGAAAGAGGCCATGCAAGGCACACACAGTTTTGTGAGTGGCTGTTTAGAAGACCACTTTGCTTTTTTTGAAGACCTGTGCATCGGTGATGAAAGTGTCTGCCTAACAGGCAGTATGCCCCATGTAGTCAAAGGCCTCTTGACTTTGCCTTTGAGAGGAATTATTAAAGACAAAAACTGGATTGACCTTGTTGGAAACGCTGGTCTTATTGGCCCCTTCACTTCTGCTGGAGAAGTATATCTTGCAATGCTAAATGAACAGGTTGTCCCAGTCCTTGAGAAACAGTTTGTAAGATCCCGGCCCCAGCAAACAGACAATTTTGCTCCGGTGGGCACAGGAGGGTGCTCCTGCACATCGAACAAGAATTGTGGGAGCTTATTTACAACAGTTATTTTGAAACAGTAATGACCTTATACCATGAGGTAGAAAAGCCCCAAGTTCACCAGACTTGGCCCCCTCCACTTTGCCTCTCTCCCACTTTTCAAAAGGGCTTATCATAGCTGCACAAGAAAATGATAGTAAAATATTGAAAACAGTTCTGATAAAGTGCCAATTGCCCCCCCCCTTGAAAATCGTTCAGCTGCCGCTACCGCTAGACTTCTTTTTAAGGGTCTATTTGAAGTCTTGCATGTATGCAACTCCTCTAGCAAGTGTGACAGACTCCTGAATATTATATTATTTTCTGTCATTATATTAATTAAAATAATGTTACATTTAATCATAAAATAAGTGAGGAGAACTGGAAACTTGAAACTTGCAATTTGTTGTGCAATAAGCATGACTTATCTGATGAACAACCTAGTTTCTAACGGACTGTGTATGAGAACATCCGAGACCAACATGTCAGCAGACGTTCGCAATCGTGGACATAAGATCACTGTGTCTTATCTTCTTCATTCTAAGAAGTGCATAGAGTCTTTGTTTCCCTATAGGAAGCAAACGATTGCACACTGTTGATGAACATCGACTTTGTGTAATTGCTATGTCATCAACACTCGAGCGCAGGATGTTGAAGATTGTGACTTCCTTTAAACATGTTTCAGCGAACTGAGAAGATTGTGAAATTTCGACATTGTTCGCTTGTTTTGTGTGTGTGTTTTTTAAGTTTTTGAGTTTTATTGATTTTTTAGTTTTTTTGTTTTTTTTAATTTGGTTATTATTTTGACAAGAAATTTCACAGAGTGTAGACCTCTCAAACCGAAGGTGGAGAACTTTGCATAACATTTGTGATTTTTATAAAATGTTATGTAATTTCTTATAATTTCCTAGAAAGTTGCTAGAATTTCAAAGCTGCTCAATATTTGGTACCTTTGGAAAACAAGGTTAACATTAAATTTCAGTCAGGCACATTGCTTCGTGGTACCATTGACTTCCGCTTTAAGCACTGAGTACCTGTATGGACATATGTGTATAGACCATCAAGCGCAGTTATACTTCCAGTTGTTTCTCTTCAAGTCTACAACTTCATCATCCATTACTCGGCCGGTCTAGACCAAAAGACTCTTGCGATTTCGCGAAACTACTGAACTGTACCAGCAAAAAAGAATTGTGTCTCCAGATTTAGTGTGGATCCCTTGATTCTACATAGACTGGTGCGTACCCAACAGTGAACTGTGAACTTGAACTTTCTTTACCTGAGATGGTGGTGTTTAATTTGATTTTTAAATAGGTAAGAAGTTAGATAATCATTTTGGTGCTTGTTTATTGGTAGATTGCGTGATTCATTTATGTATTAAATCATTACTTTGAATTAATCTTGGTCAAGTCATCTTCTTCCAATCGTCAATTGTGGAATTTTGTTTTTTATGAACACGGAAGTTACTTTCTGACCTGGTACGTCCGTAACACAAGTCTAATGATCTTCAAAGAGATTGTTTTATATCCCCCCCCCCTCTCAAGCAGTGCCCAACAGGACATTTTCCTATGTTGCTTTATGTTGGCAAAGTCATACATGAAACAAGGTTTGCTGAAATCAAGTCCAAAAAAAAGGTGGGGAAAAATTCCATTAATATTGGTACACTAGAAACACAAGATGCTTCAATTTCAAAAGTAATCGTTTTTACTCCCACTGTAATTAAAAGCATTATCAGTGATTTATAGAAAATCTTAAAAATCATCCAAATCAGATTCTTGCATGCAAGCATAGCTACCCAAACATACACTTCAAGTGATAAAACTGAAGCAACCTAATGAGGAACATATCATATTTTGTTTTTAGTTAATCCCTGGTTCAGGACAAGAGAAACAAAAGGAAGGACATTTAAGCTCAGGGACAATGAGACCAGATTTGATTTTGTGTTAAGTGGGCACGGGAAAGAACTTTTTGAAGAATGTTAAGGTTATTCAGTGATGCCAACACAACATGTTTTGGTATTTGTGGATGTGGACAAGAGGGAGGTGAAAGGTGGTGAGGAGGTAGTGCTGGAAAGGAGGAAAGTATGGAAGCTGAAAAAGAGAACAATAAATTATTTGAGAAGAGAGTGTGGAGCTTGTGGGGTGCTTTAAAGAGGTGGTGTTTTACAAGGCATATAACCTTTGAAGTTGTGTTGGGAAAGAAAGGTGGAAGGTGCCGGAGAGATACATGTGGTTGAATGTAAGGTGAAGAAGGATGCGATATTGAGAAGAAGTATGCAATATAAGCCAAAAAAATTCTATGCAAAATGCGTTTTTAAAATGCATTTGAGCACTTTTGTTTCCATTTTTAATTTTCTGAATTAAAAAAAAAAATTCGAGTAAAATCTTTTTAAAAAAATGCAGTCAAAGACCAATTTAAACAAATGCATGCGGTCTTCTGAACAAACTTGTTTTTTTTTTTTCTTGGCCTAAGTAAAATGAGCAAAATGAAATGGAAGAGCAAAGCGAGGTATAAGTAGTTGAAGAAGCGAGCAAAGAAGTATTCAGTGGCTTTGAAGGATGAGGCTGAAAAGGGGCTGAGTGAGCTGAGAGAGAATCCACAATGTGTATAAGATAGTGAAGACAATTAAAAGATGGACGAGATTCGAAGGGGAAAAGGTTGAGAGGAAAGTGATCATGGATGTATGAGAGGAAAGTGATGGACGTCGAAGGGGGAAGATGTATGAGAGGAAAGTGATGGAAAGTTGAATTTCTGTGAGATAGAGATAGTCTGGAAAGAGCATATGGAGAGAATCATGAATGAGGAGAATGAGTGGGATCAGAAGGTAGAGGGTGATGTGGTGGAAGGGCCAGTAAAGAGTTTCAGTCGGGAAGAAGTGGTAAAGACAATGGCAATCAGAGAAATTAAAAAAATGAAAAGGTGGCTGGACCTTCGGAGTTGAGTGGGGTCTGATTTGTCTTAGGAGTTTGAGGTGAACGTGGGTGTGCATCAAGGTTCTGTACTTTCGCCGTTGATATTTGCAATTGTGATTGCTGAGGTCTCAGAGAGTGCAAAAGAAGGTTTGATAAGCGAGATGTTGTATGCTGATGACGTTGTTTTAATGTGTGAGACAATGGAGGCCTGGATTGTGGGAAAAGTTTTGGAAATGGAAGAAGGCTTTTGAGAGTAAGGGTCTGAAAGTAAACCTTGGGAAGACAAAAGTGTTGGTGAGCGGGGTGGAGGGGGAGGTGGTAGTGAGTAAAGTAGACCCATGTGGCATGTGTGGGAAAGGATAATAAGCAAATTCAGTGTGGTGTGAGAAATGTGGGAAATGGATCTACATGTATGGGAGAAGCACAAATATGAAGTGATTTTGTGTGTGGAAGATGCGAGAAAAGAGCTAAGGGGATGGTGGAACAGGTGGAAAAGTTGTGTGATGGGGTGGAATCACATGGGGATAGGGTTAGTGGGGGTGGTGGATGGATGCGAGGCTGCTTTGACAGCTTGAGTAAGGTATTAGTCCATCTAGAAGGACCCTCGTTTTCCCACTGACCGAGCCACCGAGCGCGTTGCGCGAGGCTCGGTGGCTAAGTCAAAGGGGGGGATGGACACAGGGAGGAACGAGGGTCCTTCTGGATGGACTATAAGGTATGGGTGAGTGAAGATGAAAGGAATGGTCAGACCCATACACAGGTGGGGCGGTTACACACACACACAAATTCGACAAAAGCGGCAAAAGGTCCACTTTTGCTTAATATTTTGATAAAAAGGTCCCAAATTTATAGAAAATTTGACAAAAAAAGTCCACCTTTTGACAATGAGATATTCCAAAAGTCCAAAAAGAACCATTTTATGGGGTTAGGTCAACTTTTACCAAAAGAGGTCCACTTTTTCAAAGTCCTGCACCTCGAAGTGGAAGGAGGGAGTAAGGATGATTGCTACAAATGTAAGTTAAATCTGCCCACCCTTGTTTTACAGGGACAAATCCAGATTTAAACTTTGGATTTACTACTACTTCTACTGTTACTGTCCATACGGACACTTAGTACAACACATTTAATAACTGAATCGAGATTCATATCTTTGGGCACTGCTGTTTTCTTCCTTTTCTGTAAATTTTTCAGTTGCAAAAATACCTTATGGACTTTATGGGAATTCTACAGACTTATTCTTCAATTTAATTTATTCTTGCAAATTCCAAATATATATATATATATATATATATATATATATATATATATATATATATATATATATATATATATATATATATATATGTATGTGTGTGTATATATTGACTGTTTGAGTGAATCACTGATAGTGGCTTAAACTGAATAGAATTGGTTGCATCTGAAATGTTCATACAACTATTTTAGTGGGGTAGGGTTTTATGGAATCATATGCCTATAAAATTTGGGAAAAGTCTATTCACCCAGCTACAAAGCAGGGTGGCACCAGGAGGGTGGCAGGGGCACACCCCCAAGAGTTTCAAAATTCCAAAGAAATAAGGATTTTAAGGAATAAATTGCATTAAAATTAGGGTTTTTACCTATATGAGTTAATCGTGTAATTGTTCGCCCTCCCTACGATTTTACCCGGTCTCTTTCAAGTATGTGTTCCAAATTCTTATCGTTTTGTATATTATTGTTATTTTATAATATGGCATATGACCAGGGGTTCATACCAGAGTGTTTTGTAATATATAATATCTTTGGTATAATAGGCATGAATGGAATTAGTGATTATTGATGATTGTGTATGACACAAAATTTACTTGTATGAATTCAAAGATGGGAATTATCATCAGATTAAGTTGCCAATTGTTTCAATATTGATGAATTGATTACTTGTCGTCTTATTTTTCCTTTGAGTAAAGACCAAGTGTAAATAAACATGGCATAATACTTACATTCCTGATAACTAGTTTATATGTCAACTAATAATTATTGCATAGAAGAAAACCTTTAGCGCTCTCTGCTATATGAAAGATTAGTAATATGGTTTAAATACTAGCACGTTAGCTTTCGCTCCCCCAATTTGTCACAATCTTTACAATGCAACAAAAACACTTTTCGTGTTATTTTTTTGCATATCTAACCTAACCTTTACCTTTCTTTTCTGACCTCACCTGGTCAAGTTAGCCATTTCCAAGTTCTACGGCACCTTGGGACTCATTCAGTTTTTTAACTCTCTCTATAGCAAATGACTGAGTGTTGTCACTGGATACTTGGACTAATAATTTTGTTAGGACATGACAATTATTTAATGCCTTAGATTGCACTGCGCTTTCATTTAAACTATTTTTTATATCAGAGACGTGGCATCAAAATGCACTGAACTGCTTAAGAAGTCTGACTCCGAGATTTCGAAATTTATTTTTTGTGTAATACTGAAAAAATGTCAACTTAGAACTAAAGATAGTACCTAAAATGCACAATTCCGAATTTGAGACTAATCGGATTTTTCGTTTTGATGCGTAAACCTTTTTCTATAGAAGGATTCGATTTAAGCTTAGCCATTTCCACGACGTGTTAGTCCAATGTATTTGAGCTTAGCATTATGTACATGCAAAACACGATTTGTGGAAATTTGAGGGCGCCCTCCTCAGGAAATCTCTTGAGTCGGGCGCTTTAAAAGGTGAGTCTATGGACATATTTCCTGGCAAGAGCGAATTAACAAGCAGTGACAATAAGTGTCTGTGGAACATAAAACCGCACTTTTGCCCTTGGCCTTGCAAAATCTAGTTGCCATCAGAACCCTTTCATAATTATTTTTCCAGCTGAGTGTGCCATATAGTCAGGTGGAATTTTATAGATTTACCAGGAATTATTGAAAAAGAAAATAAATAAATTAATATTGGTTTATTGGTTGACCAATTGACCGATGTTCCACACTAACTTTTAGTTTTACACTGTACAATGTAACATCAAGAGGCATCCAGGTTATTAGTGAACAGAGTCTATTCTAGGATGTAAACAGTGGAGTCAAGAGAGTCATGATTGTCTTGCAGGAGCACCTTTTTAGCGACACTACAACAACTATGTTAGCAACAATAATTACAACTCGCTACTCAACTCACACACAACTCACCACACAACTCGCTATAACAACTCGCCCTTAAATAGCTACCTTAGTTTACAAACACCTATGTTGGTTTAGCCACAACCGCCATAACAACTCCGCCATACAGACAACTCGCCTCACAACTCGCCTCACAACTCGCCTTACAACTCGCCCAAACACAACTCGTCTTTTCACAACTCGCTACTTAACAATCCTTGTAAAGAATGTCATTTGTAATCGGAGAAGGGCCTCTCTCAATGGAATGGTGACTTTTGTATGCAGATTGCAGTTGCTCACCAAAATCATGATCGCCAACATCTGCGGCCTTCTCAATCAAAACGTAGCCGCGGTGGGCGAGCTTCTCTGTCGTCTGTTTTTTTAAAAATCGATCATTTGTTTTAGATTTTTTACATTAGCAGTCAACTCGTCTCAAATAATAATCGAAAGCTTCCTAATTCGTATTGGATTAATAGATGATATGTACTACTCTTTCAGTTTTCTTGAATACTCTTGCCATCCACATTTCTAACAACTTATGATTGACTTTTGTGTTATAACGATGGTGATCAAAGCTGGTGCTTTGTCAACGTTGTGGCAATCAATGGGGGTTGAATAACGATTTTGAATAGACTTGCTTCCCGTCTGTCAGCACGTTTATGTTCAGTGCCCCGATGGTTTAGTACGGTTGTGGTCCATACCCCCTACGTTGTATTCATCAGCGAATGAATCTCCATCCTGGCTCATCCATGAGCATTTTTCTCACCCCCGTTACAATTAAATTTTCAAAGAAAAGAAATTTTGGAAAGAAAATAAGCCCAACATGAAGAAGTAACATTGATATAAATAAAACCGGGATTTTTAATGTTAGACCTCCCTTTACCAGCCATATTGATGATCGAAATAGGTACGTGTTCTTCGTACAATGCAATTCTTCCGATACAATACCAACAGAACTCATGCCAATCTTGCAATTTAAAGTACTTAGTACTTTTTGTCCCTATAAATTCATGTGACATCAGTGGTCAAATTGTATTGGAGAAATGCCATTGTGGGAAGAACTTTACCTCCTCTTGAAGAGCTGTAGGTTTTTTTGTTGTGTTTACAGTAATTCCACACCGAAGCTGAGAAACAATACCCAACTTCAGGTTCGCACCATTTCAAGGGAATAGAAAACTCCTTCCTTCTTCACCAATACCTACCAAGGATAATAACAACCCTTCCTTGGCTTACATGTCGGCCATAAATTGTTTAAAATGAATCAAACACGCATCAATGACAATCTGTAGGTTTTCTTTTAAATAGACAAATTAACTCACCCTTTGCAGAAGAACTTTGTTTCAAGGTTATAGTACTGGGTGGTTGTCACTCAAGCCTGTGACAATGCATATGGTGAAGGCTTCAAATTGGTTGACTCCAAATTTTAGTTTTTGTTAATTCTTTATCAAGCACAATCTATTGTAAATTGCCTAGTATTTTTTTGCCTATAGTGTGATATACTTGAAAGGAAAAAGGCCAAGTCAAAACATTCATTTTTGTTTACTGTAACTTTTCGAATTGAACTTTGTACAGTTTTATACAACGATTTTATAAATCATTCACACATTGCGTAAAAACGGTGTTTAGGAATTAAATATTCTCACATGTTTTTTTTCACTGTATCCTCGTGGAACATATTGAAAGAATTTGTAGAATATTAGCATTACACGGTAATGCATAATGTCTGGTCCTCTATAGCACTGCTCCTAATGACATTGACAAAAGTAATTCCCCCAATTCTTATATTAAAGCAGTTTAATTTAGGCGACTATTACAAAGGTGTGGTTTCGTTTCCATGTGTTGGGCCAAGACTTTTTCATTTCCAATATTTGATCAGCTTTTTATCTAACGTGCTTCAACCATTATAACCTACTTGAGTGGGTATTACCATTGTATTGTCGTATTAGTTTTTAGGTCACGTATGGAAGGAGGAGGGCCCCATATCAACCTGAGAGCACACAGTATTATAGAATGCACGGACTAGGAGTACTGCAAAGTTTAAATTGCTGTGCTCCTTCACAAATAGCTCTCACGGCCTAAAAAATTACGGTTGTCCCTATATCAGAGCGCGAATCGAGTATGTCTTGTGGCTGGGAGGTGAATTGAATGTCATTGAATGGCGTTCAGACATGCGCATCCAAGGATTTGAACAGGTCATTGTGGTCCTGTCCGTAGTTCTTACTGTTGTGGCAGTTGTGTAATAGTCTAAACTTCATTTCAAATTTGCCGTTCTTTTCACCCTACTACAAAACCAAATTTTGTAATCGGATTAAACTCTGGCGCAAGTCACGGCCATATTCCATGCATTGAACAGGTGCAAAACTTTTTTCTTCTTTTCCTTTCCCTTCTCGCTGCCTCATCGCGTGAACTATTATAGTGGCGGCATCATTTCAGTAGCCATAATGTCTCACCTCGACACCTGCGTCATTCAGGAGGTCGCCTCAACATGCGTTATTTTCTGGTACACGCGGACGGCAATGTAATCGCTTTGACTTCATAGCTGGTTGAAAACGCTCTGTAATTCCTGTATCAGATAAATAATGTTACATCGTTTGTTGCGGAATGTCACATGTTAACTACATCTAATTTGCAATCATGAATGTGAAGCCGGGGTACAATGGGGTGTTCAAAAGGGGAATTTCCCGACCTGACTGACCCATCTGATAATAAAGCACATGTTTTTTTTTTTTTTCGTTGGGTTCCCAATGCATAGGGTCTGAAAAAGTGTGTCAGATGGTCAGGTTACGAAACTCACGTTAAGAGAAGAGAGAATTAAAAGCGATGACATTTCGAAGAAGCATGGGCTCTGAATTTATAGAAATCCCAACAAGTTGTTTAAAGCCCCCAAATTATTACTTGAACATGTGCAGTGCTACAAAACAGTCTGTGTACGTATTACTCTATCTGTTTTAAAAGCGAAGACCTCGGAAAATGTCTAACCTTACATTTACTGCATGGATATGGATTACCATGCATATGCTATAACACGGGCCTGCTGATTTTTTTATCGATTTGAACTGCAAACGTATGCAGGGAATGTGGACAATAGCAAGGCGTTTGCTATTGTATTTTGTTCAAGCTCAATAATTAATCATGCCCCCAACAATTTTCACCGTAATAATAGGGCTTGGCGTGACCTGTTTGTGAATTTGTTTTCATATCCCTTACGTCCAGAGGAAAATGAACTACCACCTGCGATCCCCGCAAAAAGGAGTAGCTTTATTGGTCTTGTTAGATCTTGGGTTACTTCCCCCCTAAAACAAGGCAGGGTCCGCTCCGTGATTTTTGAAAAGTGGCATTCAGGGATTTCAGGGAATATTACTGGTTTTTTTTATTCACAATGTTTTTAAACCTCCATTTTGTTTTTATTTTGGTCTTTCCTGTAGGAAGTGCCCTGACAATTTTACTGGCTGTGATGGAAATCCGAACCATTTCTTTTGCGGTATCATATTTTCATATTTTCCGAAACCATCTTACACTATATACATGCACGTGTATTATACTTATGAATCTGGTTAAAATCCTATAATACACTTATAAATGGCTTCGTTCAGATCTAGATTAGGCGAGTTTGTCAGTTCATCAAAGGTTCCTTAAGCAATATTGCACTTTTCTTTGAAGAGTCCCCCAATTTTCAAAATTTGATCTTTTTTGCACAGTACTGTAATTGTCTAGAACTATACCGCGAAACGAGAATCTAAAAAATGCGTATTATCACAAATAAGCGATTTTGTAATTAGAATTGGGATCCAGATTGGACTTAACGGCAGAGCTGAATGCTTACGTTTATGTCCGTCCATGAATGAAATAGTGCCACCTCGAGAAAATAACCTTTAACTTGACTTCCCGAACTATTAAAACAACTACTGGATGAGCGTAGACACGACACGGCGCTATTTCCCGGCTCGTTCACATTGGAAGCCGTTTCCAGCAGCCGTTGAATTATTATCGGGGATCCCCGCTAATAATTATTCTCGTTACAAAAATTCCCTTCGTTTGGACACCTAGACTTTTCGAGCTTAATAATAATAACCCATTCACAGGTATAGTTTTATACTAGCCAGTTACCAATGCACCGTGTAAAATCTCCAATTTTGAAAATTGGGGGCGCCCTTCAAAAAAATGTCAAAGTGCTTTAAAGGGCTGACTCAGAGAGTTCCAGATGAATGGGGGCCCTCAATTCTTTAATTTTGCATATACATAATGTTTGTCATATAATGTTTTGTCCCTAACTAAAATCACAGTGTGAAATCCTAGGCACAAATCGAAGTCCTTCATCTAGAAAATCACAGCTTTTTTTATAGAATTCTGGTGTTGAAGCCGTGTTGAAGTAATTACAGTCAGGCGTACTCACAGTCCCCGGTCACAGTCCGGCTACAACGGTAAGAATAGGGCACTCAATTCAGTTGACTCTTACGCAACATTAGTTTCAAGCTTTACGCAACATTAGTTTCATCGTCTATGGAGCCCGGATATGGCTCCCGTTGGACTATAGGTGCTTTCACAACGGATCCGGAATTTTGTTAACACCGTTTATCCTATGGCACTCTGATATACATAAATGTTTACTGCATGAAAACGCAATATCAAATTCATTCTCAAACTTTGTAACTGAGCATTTTAGGGACTATCTTTATAGGCCAGTCAAAAAATAGAATGAATGCTGCCTCTTAACCAACACTATTTGCAAACAGAATCAATTCCAACAGAATTGTAATTGTATTGAGAATACTTTAAAAACAACATATCAAAAGTCTACTAAAATCAAATGAGTCGGAAACATATATTTTTAAGGGGGGGGTCAGGTTTATACAGGGGTCAAAATAGGAAAAGTATCAAAACGCGTCGAAAAGTATGCCAAGTGTTCGTTACATTTCCAGGATTAAAAAAGGGATAGTTTGGCCATTTCTGCAGAGTTGTTGTTCAATAGTTATTGAGTCAAAATAGGTTCAAGGTCACAATGGGGTATAAATTTCAGATATATCCGTTCGTTATAAAAATGGTGTCAAATTGTTCGTCTATGGTACAGAACCCGAAAATATACTGGATTCAACCATCTTATATTTGTGGCATAATTGGAACGCAAATGTGACCGGGGGCTATACACGATCTATAAGAGGTCACTAGTCATAGCTCTGTAATTCTTGTATAGAAAGTTCAAACAAAGATTCTATTTACATTTATTTATCTAGGGGGACAAATTTAACAGTTTTACAACCCGTCCGATCAAAATCGGACCATTCATGATTTTACCCCAGGATGACCTTGAACTGTTATGAGCTATGTACTAAAACGATAACGGTAGATAGGGCAAACTATACCTTTTTTAAACCTTAGGAGCTAGCCCAATAAATTGGTACATCATAAATCAATTCGAACAATTCTAATTTTTGACCACTTACAAACGTGCCCCATTATTTCTACATGTTCCACTATTTTGGTAGACTTTTATTATATAATTTTTGGACATTAGGATTATTTAACACCAAAATTGTTTCTGTGACAATTGTGTGGGGTCAAATCATAGCAATGATTGGACTAATTAGTCTCTACTAACTATTTCTAATTAACTTCATAATTATTTCAAATGGGCCCATTTAATTTTCAACCAAATCGTGGTTTTGCATGTTTACATTTAATGCTTGTCCCATATCTAATATTTGGTGAAATAACTAAGCTCAAATAGAAGTCCTTCAAATAGAAAATCCAACTTGTTATTAAATTCCGGATCCAGGAATTTTTGTTTGCTATACACGGTATTCCGATGCACTGTTATATGTGCATAAATGTTTACTGCATGAAAACGGAAAATCTGATTCATTTATAAATTCGGAAGGAACATTTAGGGTGACTATCTTTAGCATGTTTGTTTCTAGATGACTATTATTAATTACTCAAAATATTTTATATTTCGAAAATCTCTGAGTCAGCCTTTAATATTATACATACATGTGAAGCACATGTACACTGTGGCGCTGCCCCAATGGCTGGGAACGTACGTTGGTTTCCAAAAAAATGCTAATATTATTTGTAATATTGAAGAAGAGGGTGCAACTAGGGAACACATCAGACAATTTAAGTTACCTCTGATCTGTTCAAGTTTTGAGAAGCAAAAAGAAAGACTGTTGTTCTAACCGGCACATTTCTCGCGATATGAAAATTCAGAAATGAAATTCCAAATTCCAAATGACCCCATCATAGGCAACACGTTTCATAACGGCCGTGAGTGAGTCAGTCCTTTAATACAGATGTTACGGCTGAGCATTTCTTGCATCGTCTTTAATATATATCGTATTCGAACCAAAAATTCTAATTTTACTTCGACTTCGGTCGCAACCTAGGGGGATTTTTCCACAGCACACAAGTCTTGCATAAGGTTGAAATAAAACAACTCCTCTTAACACTTATTAGTGTATCAGGTCTTGTACACAGGAGCCACGAATGACCAACCTGATATAACATAGGAAGTGACTATTCGCCGGACTGGTCTGGCGAATTACTGTTGTGAAATCTATTTACCGGACAAAACTTCTGGCGGGCGCTATTTGCCCAAAGTTCCGATCGGAAATCGGTAATTTTAAAAATCGGGAATTTTTAGTAGTATTCGGTAGTGGTGAGTAGCTGGTTCGCTAAGTTGTGAGTTGGTGAGCAAGGAAGTGGAAAATGGGGGAAGGGAAGGGAATTTCTTCCATGGTGAATTTCTTGCACCAACCCCGACCAACATGGCTGGATGACCTCAACTTTCAATGAATGCGTGTGTAAAGTAGGGCCTAGACCTACTCTCATAAGGCCTTTTCATGTCCCCTCCCCACCCTCCGACATTACCTCCAAGTGATCGGAAATTTGTCAAAGTGAATAGTGTTTCACCCAGACGGCACAGTTAATGACATTATGGATTTACAGAAGGCACTTCCCAGTACAGAATTAAATACGCGACAATTATTGGCTTGTTCCCATAAATTTCATGTCCGGAGCATCGATATTTTGGGGCATATATCGCCAGGACAAGTACGGTGAGATCACCCAGATCCGTCCGGCGATTAGTTGGAAGTATGGAGAATTGACTTGAAATCTAATTATGCACGATAAAGTTGGAGATTGAAATGATCAAACCGTACCGGGGATGGGAATAGACTTTGCGGTATTATTCGCCAAGACTAGTCCGGCGAATAAGCGTTTGCCTAGAACATAATCGCTCCTGAAAGGCAGCTTCAGTCAATCAGGATGGTCCCACACCAACATGCGTTATTTTCTTGTACCACGAGAAGGCAATGGAATCGCTGTGACCTCAATAGCTGTTGGAGGAAAACCACCTCTGGAAAAGTCCTGACCTGATGTGACTTGAGTCTCCAAAAATACTTGAATTCATTATAAAAAAAGGTATTATGTGGCGGGATGTTAACTACATATCTAAGTTGGTCTAAATATGGAGCGTTGGAAGGGTGTGTTTGGGGGGTTAAAAACACGATTAAAAGCGTTGAATTTAGTTTTGAAAAAGCGTGTCTATGCAAGTTATTAGAAAATCCCATCAAATTTTAAAGCATCCCAAAAATTAATTGAATTATGTGCTACAAAAAAAATCTGTGTAGTGTGTACGGATTGCCTATCTGTTTTAAAGAAACAAAGCCCTCGGAAAATGTATAACATTTGCATTTATCCTGGATCACGAAGTGTGAAGTTCTCATATGCTATAACATGGCTTGAAATTTTTCTCGATTTGAACTGCAGACCTTGTACATGGAATGTGGACACGCAAGGTTGTTTGCCTATTGGTATTTTTTGAAAACCCGTGTAAAAGTCGCCGTCCACAATTGTTCACTGTGAACAATAGTAACTTATTAGGTGACTATCTGCCGACTTAATTGCTTTGCCTAATAAAATATAATTATTCCTCGGCCAGGTACCAATTTACCCGCCAGAATCAATCCATATATGAGGTATTTCCTCCCTTTTATGTTTTCTTCATCAGACAATGACTAACAAAGTCTGTTTTATGATGACTGAACCTAAATCATTTTGTGTTTTGTTGTATGCCATCCTATTCTGAATTCCATTAGTACATGGGGAAATTAATTAATGTTTGGTTTAGTTGTTTTTCATAAACAATTTTGATATCAACGTTTTTTCTACTACATACAAATTTCATGTAGAATCTGAAAATTATGGGTGTCATTTTTTTAAAATGTGTTCTTGATGTTTTATAAGGGCTGGCAAAATTTCTACAGGTAAACAATAAAGGTGTTTAAATTGTTATAAATATAATACAAATCTGTTCTGTTGTTCATAAGGTTTCTAAAAAGGTTTATATTTTGCCATATTTACGACCTATTGGTTTAGTACATAGGCTCAAGAAAGACATTTCAAGCCTGTTTCAGGTCATTATTTATAGAATTGCTCAATTTTTTTGAAACTGGTTTTTAAATGTTCATTGGGTCATACTAAATAAGAAAATTATATAGATTCTGTGTTTCACCTTTCAAAGTGAGACTAGTGGTCTCCCATAGACCCTGTGGACCACGGCCATATTTATACCTTTCTGTAATCCTTGAAAGGTACTGAACATGATGGTATACTTTAAAACACATTTTACACAATTTTATATTTTGACCCCTGTATAAACCTTCACCCCCTATAATACATCCAAGAACACATTTACAAAAATGACGTCATGATTTTTGGAATCCTCATACAATTTTGATTTAGAAAATCCTTGGTTGCAAGATTGTATATGAATTTTCACAAAAATACAGTTCCACATACAAAAAAATATGTATTTGATCCGTCTGAATACTGATATATATGTATTTGATCCGTCTGACCACTGAAGGTTACGAACCATAAATATATTTTCTTGTCTTTTTCCTTTTTATTTGGCAGTTCTTGCAAAATGTGTATGGGCTTGGAAAGACTGCGCCGGTAGTTATTGCACGTTTCCAGCCAAACAAAACTTCGAGGGAATATCTCTGTGCCATCTATATGGCTTTAAAGAAATTTTAAACCCCTGCTAGAAAATCAGTGTGTTTAAAAAGTTTCTAGCTAGCTAAATGTCAAAGAGGAGTGGATATTTACCAGGATGGCCTCGTTTGGTGCGCCTGCAATGCCATCAATGTACACACAAATATTGATCCAATGCATATAATTTGAAGACCAATATCCTGATGTTTGACAGTCAAGAAATTATTTAAACCATAAGAAATATTTTTCAAAATTCCTTAATTATAGCATCCAAGATGGCTTCCGATAATCTAAAATGGTTATAATTGATAACTTTATCTATATAACATACAGCTGCAATATAGCTGTCCAATATGGCTGGCAATGGCACTAACTAAGAGACGAAAAATCCGATCAATAATAGTCTAGACATATATCTCTTTTGTTTTGGTAGGTTTTGGACATCTATTGGAATTCATCTTGGAACATTTTGATGAACAACGACTCAATGGCACTTATGATAGTCTTACTGGGATTTTGGCAGGGACCATTCAAGTAAAAACCCACAAGTATTTATCTTGCCTCTAAACGATGATGAATACGGACCTTTACTAATCTATTGCAGCCCTTATTGGACGCCCCATCTGGATGCCATTTTTGCAGCTATCAATTTACTGTGATTATATTATGATATATTTAAACTTCTTTGAATGAGTTATAGTGATATACCCCAACAAACACCCTTTACAGGCTCTTGGCAGATGTACTAAAATCACACTGTAAAAATTTCCCGGTAAATAAGAAAACAGATGTTCCGTAAATTACAAAAAATCTGTTTTAGACACAATAAACAATTAAAAAACAAACATAAAAAATATGAATTTACGGAAATATTTCAAACATTTCTGCAGCAATATCCGGACTTTTTTTTTTGTTCCGGAATTTAAAAATTACGGCAAAATATGTTAAAATACACATTTTTTCATACAAGGAGACAAATTCTGTAAAATTACTGTCAAAGTTCCGTTAATTGACAAAATTGTCCGTAAATTTACGGGATTTTTTTTAAACAGTGTATCATTTTGGAGGACATTTGGAATGGTTAGTTGACTTATGATTATCAAATTATTGAACGAGATCAAATGGTCCATTTAATAATTGATTGTCATTCAGTAGATTGTATAAATAATAGTATAATGCGAAATTATATGCGCCTTTTGCTATGGCCTCTAGCAGCTTCACCAAAGGGTGTGGCCCAACCTATCAACATAAACCATTAAGCATCATTTAAGGGATGCAGCAGAAACGAGATCAGCGCTTTTCCTTATCAGAAAACTTAAATCGGAGAAACCATCGCAGCCGGGACCAGTTCCCAAATATCGCATGGCTAAATGTTTTATTGACTGTCCATCAGATAAAAACAAAGATTACCCCCTTTGTAAAGAATGGTACGTCCCTACTCCTTGTTGGTACTTTGTGCTTGGGCCAATAATGTGCGTGGCTATGCTTGCCACAGCCATCACACGCTTAGGTTGTTCGCCCAGTCAGCGCCATCTTGTGCATCTGTGTTTTCTATGTCGAGTTTCATCGGGAGAGGATCGCAAATTAATTTCGCTTAATATTCCTTTCTTCAAAATTGGTCAAATTAATTACGGAGTTGTCTTTATGTGATGCGTGGAGGCCTGGATATTTCAACATGGAACTCTTAGCAGCTGCTTTTCGTTTTATCGGCGGGGTTGTAGTGGAATCGTCTTTATTTAACTAAGGCTGGGTCATTGCGGTCGGTGACGAACTGTGTACATATTTGATACATCTTCAGGTTGACGGAACCTATCGGACTTAACGTAATTTCTTTACTTACATGTGTACCGTTTTAGTTCATCATGGGTAGTGAGAATTGGTCTACGCTTGCGCCCGCTAGACAGAATAGTGCCAATCTTCACCAATCTTCGGTAAGGCATCGGATGGTATTCCATTAATTTGTGGGTGTTCCAGGCAAACTAGATCTCAAGGAGCACTATCGCTTAATGAATTTACTGACAATAAACTAGGGTAATAATATCAATGCTGGTACTGGTAATGTGAATCTTAGGGGATGCCGCTGTTGTTGTTCAACAAACTGTTGGGATGTACCTGTCTGTAAGGTAGCTGCAGGTGCACAGAGAACGGACAATCTGGGCGGTGATTACTGGGCACACAGACCATATGCAAGGCCAAGGTCCGTTAATTGCAGGTAACGCACGGGCGTCCAATTCAACAAGGTTTATGTCGGTCAGAGAAGATTTAGTTTTGACGGATGTCTATGCTAAGGTAATGTCTACGTTCCCAGTTCTCTTAATATTGTGCTGAATACTCCGGTAATGTGAATGCATATATCAATAGAGCAAGGTCAATGGGTTTGTTTAAGCTTGTAATGTAGTAGGGCTGATAATAATTGTGCGACATGGGTTGTTCTGTTTTTAAAAGCTTATTCTGGGTGCGTTTTCAATTTTAATGTCAAGTGGCTCCCCGTTCTGTTAAATAATACCTTAAGACCCAAGGGTGTTAAGTGCAATCCTTGTGTATGCCTTTTATGTTTCTAAGATCTAGCATGTGGGTTTTATGGGGGAGGGAGTTCTCATATTGGGTGTGTCTGGGTAAGTGCGCCTTATGACCCTTCTTCCAGGCTCCTTTTTCAAGTTATTGTGCCCCCCCCCCCTCCCTTATAGGTCATTTTTCATGGGGTCATAGGGCTATATTTTTGTCCAATGACCATTATCTTCCAAATTCCTTCGAACACCTCCAAAGTAGCTGGAAATTTGATTGGCATGGTTGGTATTCGCTGCCGATTTGCAGCTTGTTTTTTATGAAATTTTTGGAAAGTAGTAGCTCGTGTGCTAACCCTATTTTTCCGATGCCGTTTCACGTAAGTTTTCTTTGAAACACCGTATGATGTTGCCTTATCTATGGGTGAGATTAATCCATCTGTGTTTATTTTCGCAGCTTATCTCCGTGTTCCTGGGGGTATTTGTAAGTGATGATTACAGTTTGCAGACGCGTAATTACCACAGCTTTTCGAGCGGTTTAGCCTCCAATTCTTTATCTCTCCCATGCCAATGCATGCTCAGTTAGTAAGCTTCAGTGAATGTAATGTATTAATACACGTCCTATTTTGCTTGTTTAATGGTAACCTGTTTTTTAATTAATTTCCAATTAACCGGTTTTACTATGACGATGTTAGCGGATCATCGATATTGATTTTATGTTCAGTGAGGTAGGATTGAATCCGGTGTCCAGTTATATGGTTGTTTTTCTTTCATGCAGTAAACGTTTCCTCAGGATACTTAACTTATTGATTAAAATAGTTGCTGTTTTTCTTTTAGATGTTTTCAAGCGCGATGTAATAGTATACAATAGTGTCAATGTCCTTTTTGTAATTTATGATACGTTTAACTCAAATATAGTTCGGTTTATTTTCAGGTTCCTTATCTCTTTTCATAGGCGCTTTTAAGTCATAGTCGCTCATTATGATGAGCTATGTAGCAGAGATTATCCGTACAATTTAATGTATGGGTTTGATGACTCTCTACTGCACACACTCCAGTTGCGAGTCATAAGCTGTCAACATGTAAATGTGTTTGTATTTGTTTTTTAATGTGTTGTTTAAGGCAAGACTTTCTGTCTTTGAATTCTATATAGTTTTTCTTTCAGCATTGGGGGAGGCCCTTTTTTAGTTGATGAGGACATTGTGAAGTTAAATGAAGGCTCCGATTGTGCCCACTCCCACTTGAGCGTTTTCGGCGTTATATTAGGTGTTCTACATCATGTTAGCGATACTTTGTTTGTCTTATGCAGCATGACTTGGATACCGATTGGGTCGATGTTGAGTTGTGGAACAGGATCCAGAACAATCTTGCTACAAAGAGGTAGAGATGTTTTTGCAAAACAATAGCATATGGGATTCAGGTTGTAACTCTCTTCCAACGGGCACTTGAAATGGATTGTGGCGGCACTTAGAGTCGTTGAATGAGAAGTAGATGTTGACTTCTATCCATTCTTCGACAGCGTCCGTTCTTTAGTTTGGTGTTGTATACCTATATAAACATATTATTTTTATTTTTTCTTGTATCTTGAGTGACGTTTTGGACTGTATTTTGTATGGTGAATATCAATAAATGGCTCAAAATAAGCACAAGAGGTCGTGATCGTGCAGATGTGGGTAAAACCATCAGCAGGCAGGTATAGGACTTGCTTTTTGAACTCGCTCTACTGCTGTTATAGAAAAGTGCTTTAAATTACAAAATGTCATACGCATAACGGTAATTCCAAACATAAAGGCTATAATAAACGAGTTTTATGTCAAAGCTAACAGCCGTAATGAAAACTGCAGGGTCGTTACAAATAGTTCAGGAGAGAACGTTCATGTGACAGTACAGTTGAGATATACCAATTCTGTGCTGTGAAAATTATAGATTAGGGTGTGAGAATAGGAATATCTGCCGCGGTTTTTTTTTTTTGCCACCTGGGCATCCTTGGGCATTTGAGGAAATCGATCCCAAGATGGCGTCGCCATAAATTGATAATTATCGAATTCAACCCTATATTATTAAAAATAGGAGGACTAGATATAGTATGGATCCAATGAACAAGGTATGGACTGTAACATTGATCGGGAGTCATACTTCAATTCAAATGGAAGCCAAATCCAATAATTTTCAAATATGTCCTATAACAGCAAATACCGCGATTAAAATAGACATGAAGTATTAGGTTATGTTGTGTAGGACACAAAAAAATGGATTTCTGAACTTTTAAAATCGTAACATGACCGTCAATAATATTATATGAAACTTTGCTAAAATTTAACCTAACCCCTAAAAAATTCCTCTTGGGGCTTTTGAACATTTTAATCACTAATAAGTGGATCGACTTCCTTGTCAAAAATTTAAACAGCTTTGACAATCTAGGGGAAAAGAAGGCCCGGGCTGGCTGGGCAAACGTTCCGGGGGAAAATTAGGATGACCTAACACTTCCCTTGAGCAACAAGGCGGCTGAAGCACACGCCCTTAGCGGGGACAATGTAACGGCCGACTTGGTGAATTATCCCAGCGCCACCTCCTACACTGTATTCTTAGCCGCAGCGATTAACGGGGGAGGAAGAGCGAAACACCCCAAGCCAAACCACCCTCATTCACAGAAGAGAGAAGGACACTGCGAAACAGAAAAAAACGTGATTTTCCTGGGGACCCTTTGTTCTTCCTCGCGCACCTTCCTAGGCCCGATCCTTCCGTGCAGACCTACTAGAAGAACCGTTCCCATTGGCCCTTCTTCTCCCCTACTATCCACTATAGAGCTTCGGCAGGGGACAAAGAAAGACAGACATCCCGCACTGCCCCACCCCCCGCCTCAGACAGCGATGACCTCACTCTTTAACTGCTGGAATTTCACTCAACTCTCACTCTACCCCCACAATTTGACCCGCTCCGGGGCGGTACATCTAGGCGCAAAAAAGGCGAGGCCCTCGTGAAAGGAACGCTCAACCACAAGTTGGGCCGCACGAGATGGCGACAAAGACAACCGGGAAGGCCAAACATAAGGCAACGCATCCAGAAAGCAGCGGATAGCGGACCCCTCCAGGCAGAATCCGGCGCCCAGCGATGGCATCTACTGGAAGCAAGGGCAAACCCGCGGACGGACATCGAGCGCGTCCACAAGTGGAGACGGAAGTCTCGGCCCTCTGCAGCCTCACAGCAGTGGAAACGCAGGGAAGGCACGCGGCTACGAAACAGAAAAACTCGCCCACCGTTTCGGCCACCCACCGAACTACTACTAGGCACTGACGTACATACCTGGGCGACTGCCTTGCACTGATATTTGTATGAGAGACGACACAACGAAGGGTGACTCCACAAGAAGTGACCCAACGAGTAAGGCGAAAAATGCTTTCCCGCGGACCAGTATGGAGCCGGGGCTACTACTCTCGGCGACCCGTGGAGGGGGGCAACGGTCAACCATCAGGCATTTAACTCCTAAAGTCTTCATGAATTCCGAAACCTAGCAGGACAAAGCCTCAACAGCAAGAGCGAACTACCCGGAAAAGAGGGCATCTGCCACTTTCGGCGGGAAAATCCTTAGATGAGTTGTGGAACAACGAAATGAGAGTAGGAGAAGAAAGAAAATCTCAATGGTGAACGGACTGGAAAAGTGGAAGGCAACAATACCAAAAAATGGTGTATCTAGGGGAACAAAAGTACATTCAACATGGACAATAAGCGTCTTTTTTGACTAATTTGATGATAAGAAGTCAATCTTGGAGCCGCACTACGGGGGGGGGGGGGACTAGCCTTCTAAACAGCCTGCGAGTTCCCCCGCTCCTTGGGACAAGAGGTGGAAGGGCGGGTCTGGTCAGCCTCTAAGAAACAGTGCACCCGCCTGGAGGACAACAGGGTGGCGAGATGAAAGAGAGAGACCCATTGGGTAGAGAGTCACAAGAAACATTCAATGTGCAAGAGGGTTTGCGTACATGGTATTCGTTTATGTATTGTTAAGTGTTACGTTGACCGGAAATTCATTCCAGGGGTGTAGTTGTGTTAACCTGGCGGTCACATCTCTATGTAAAAATCCAAACTGGCGCCGGTGGCAATCTTGGAAAGGGAATTTAACCAAATTCTGAATCTTTTGAAAAAAGGTAACTTACAAGGAAGTAAGGTTTTTTTTTACTATGACAGGGTCCGTCACCAAATATGAGTAACCCTACGTTATATACTAAATCATTGCCTATTTCCTATCAAAATAGACCTTTTTATACCAATTACACAGTGCTTTGGAAAATTGGTCCACTGAGGCATGACACGTGTACAAGATTTTCGAGTTAAGTTTGGCGACGGACCCTGGAGTTCCATTTGAACACATTTAACTATTCCAAGCCAGTTCAGCTGGTGCATCATTATTGTATTGTTTTTGCGTAATTATATGTGACCAGAAATTGATACCAAGTTTTTTGGGTAATTTGTTATCTTAAACCCAACCATCACTATAAACAAACCAAAACCATGGCCAACTGGCGGCCATCTGAAATCCAATTGCATCTATTGAGTAAAATAACGATATATTAAATAAGTGGGGTGTTGATAATCTGATGATCAGGAATTCATCTCAACATTTGTAATTCATTTGTTTGACCATTCATTTTGTGAGCACCCCCATGTGGTCCCGTGGAAAAGTGCAGGACTGGATTTAGACATTAAAATCGTGAGTTCGAAGCCCCACCGAGGCCAACATATTTGTGGCCTTGGGCAAGATACTTAGTTGCAATGCCTCGTAACCCAAGCGAGATGACTATTAGCAGAGATACGGCGATTTTTCAAACAGTTCTGGTGATGAATCACAATAGGCAACTTATCCTGTTTGTAGTATATGATGGGCAAGTTACCACTTTCCAAAGTAGTTACCTACAAAGAGGTTTGCACATCACTTTCAGATTCAGAAGTGTCCACCTATGTATCGGAGTCACGTCTGTTTCGCAGATGAGTCATCATCAAAATCGGAGTCAATTCCTATGGTCACGCATGCATGTGCAGCTACAACTGGTGATAGTTGCTAGTTGCCTGCTGCAGAGGAGTGGATGTTCACTTTATTTCAAAATTTAACACTTCAGAGCTGAGCCCAGCTTGAGCTCTTTTGTTGCAATAGATGTACTTGAACAACAACGGCTTTCAGGTCTGAGAGGACATCAGCTACGAGTGAAAGGCTTTCTGCGCATGTGAAGAAAAGAATGTTGGCTGGCTTCTGGGTCTGCCTACCTTGGGACAACGGACCAGATGATTTCGACTAAGATGGTTTCAGATTTGTATCGGCCTTCTGAGTGTCTGAATTGGAATGCTTCAGGACCTTGCCTGACAGTAGATTGCGCAACTTGTTCTAACACCAGCTTCCAAAAGCATTTTTCATAAGTGTTTAAAGTAGGATTTATTTTCAGCTGAGCTGAGACAAAAAAAAATCCTGTGATGAAATGGTTTATCCGTTTCTAAAATACATTGGGCATGAATAGCTGTGGTTGCGATTGACTTGAATGACAGCATTACTGGCTGGTGAGGTCCTGGATGCATCATTTCAGACAGTCAGACACCGTACAATCCTGTATCAACATGTATGCCCACTTGGAAAAAAGCGTTATTGAATCCCATGGTCATTGGCCGGTCAGGAACCCAACCGATTGTATCTGTTCAAGAAAGCATATGGCTCCTATCAGTTCCAGGGTTTGTTGTGTGCATATGGAGTTATAAGCAAAAATAATCGCTCTGCAAGGCCGGTTGTGATGAAAACATTGATGATATGTCAATTCATCTGCATTGGCTTAGTGTGTGACAGTAACGGTCTTTTATGGATATAGTAAGAAATCTGTACGGACAAGGTAGCACACAGAAGCGAAAACAAACTTCTTCAGCAAACTGCAGAAAAAAGGCTTCCACTCAGTCTGCTGCTGTCCTCTCGGACCTAAAAGCTTTTTCGCAAGTACGTTTATGGCAACAAAAACGCAGGTCAGGATCCAGCTCTGCATATTCCATTTTAGCAGTGGAATTGATTCCTGCGAAACAGATAGTGACTCATATACATTGGTAGACACTTCTGAATTCAAAAGTAATGTATGGTAATGTTTGGAAAATGCAAAATTTCCAGTAAATCAAATATTATACTGCGGCACTTCAGTATTTTCACACATTGAGGATGCATGCCCACAAAAAGGTGAATATAAAAATGTTGAAATAATTTTTTGAATTTTTTGACAAATTAGTCAAAAACAACATTTTTAAATATTAAGTTTTTACTTTATATATATATTCCAGATGGCTGCTCCAGTGACCATTGCTGGATTTTTTTATGTAAAGGAACATTCCATCTAGCATTAATACCACTTGACAATCGAATCGATTTCTGGTCCAAAATTACTTCAAAAACCAATGCAATATTGATTTATAACATGCATGAACCTAATGAACTGGCTTGGATTGTTACAGTATTTTTCAAATGAACTCCTGGTCATCACATTAGTAAAAAAGACACTTCTTCCATGTTTGTAAGTTAATTGCTCAGAGGATGACCCACAATTTGGCATTTTGGAATCTGCATAGTGATGTGACCTCCACATTAACAAACAACTCGTGAATTTATTTCTGGTCATGTAAAGATTAGAAACAATACATTAACAGCTTCAAAAGGTGACATGGATTTGGGACTATATGCAAAAAATTGCTATATACACTGTGGTGGCCATCTTGGATTTACAGTAAAGATGACCTCCAAATGCGAAAACTTAACTTCAAGAATGGACTCCTGGTCGTCAAATTTGTCAAAAAAGACACACTTTCAATGTTGTAAGTGTACTTTATTCAAAAGATAACAATTTGGTGATTTCCAAGATGGCGACCGGCAGCAGCCATTCATTTTGGATTGCTAAATTACTACAAAACAATACTATAGGAATGGCAACAGATGAACTGTGGTTGGAATACGTAAAAATATCAACGGACTCCTGGTCATAGTAAAAAAAACCCACACAACATGTCCATGTTTGTAAGGTAATTAATTCATAGAGATTGTTAATTTTCCAAGATTGACACCAAACTTAACATGGAAGGGATATTCGGTCACGTTAAACACTTAAACCAAGACATAACAATAACCATCTTTAAAAGTGGAACTGGCTTGGATATATACAATATTTGATATAGTAAATATATAGCCGTGGCCAGCATCTGGATTTCACAGGATAAGATGATCTCACTAAAAGCGAAACATAAACATCAGAAATGGACTTCTGATCACAAAATTGTCAAAGACAATGATTCCATGGTTGTAAGCTACTTTGTTCAAGCCACAATTTGTTAATTTCAAGATGCCGCCGCAGCCCATTTTGGATTTCTACATAGCGATGTGACATCTAGGTTAAAAAACTACCCTGGAATTGGACTTCTGGTCATGTAACACTAGAAACCTACACTATAACCGCTCTTAAAAGATGAAGTGGCCTGGACTATTTAAAAATTGTATATAGGCCTAGTTAACATAGCCAGTGGTGGCCACCTTGCATTTCACAGTAAAGATGACCTCCTACTGAAAAAATAACTGCAGAAACTTGATTCTGTCATTCAAGTTTGGTTCATAACAGGACACTTTATATTCCATGTTTGTAAGTTACTTTGTTCAAAGAGATACACAATTTGGGACTCTTCCAAGATGGCCGCCGCCAGCCATTTTGGATTTCTACATAGCGATGTGACATCTAGGTTAACAAATACATCTGGAAGGGATTTCTGGTCATGTGAACACTTAGCAACAATACATTAACATCTTCAAAGGTGAATGCTTGAAACTATGTACAAATATGTATTATAATTAACGTAGCCAGTGGCGGCCATCTTGGATTTCACAGTGAAAGATGATGCTCCAAATGAAAAACTAAGTTCAGAAAGGAGACTTCTGATCATCAAATTTAGTCAATAAAAGACACTTATCCAGTTGTAAGTTACTTGTTCAAGAGATACAATTTTCTAATTTCAAGATGGCCGGCGGCAGCCATTTGAATTTCCCACTCTCCTGGAGTTTTCCCCACACTTCTGGAGGGGCCATAGGAGTCTTTTGTTTTAAAACCCCAAAGTACCAAATCCATCATCAAACGAACCTTTGCTATCCATGGTCACTGGGACCCCCTGATTTTGACCCACTACAAAAAAGGTTGATTGAACAAATTTGAGCATGACAGCTTTTAGTTTTGTTCTCAACATTTGACAATATGCGTTTACTGACAGGAATAAAAAATCTTTTGGTGCACTAAAAAATTGCAGGAAACAAGAATAGTGTTAAATTTGGGAGGAGGAATTGGATTGTATGGTTCACTGTTGACAATCAATGATTTCAGTAAAAACTACAAAAAATAGTTTATGACATTGGACGAAAACAAAATAGGTTTGACCATACCTAAATACCCGATATCTTATCACCTCCTGGTGTAGGCCAAAGCAGACAGCGGGAGCACAGTAGATGTACGAAGGTGGTGGAAGGTGGGGAAGCATTTGTCAATGAGAAGAAACACCACGTGTGGAATGAAATTGCTACCATCGAGGGAACCCGGGGCAACCGCAGTCTAATACAGATACATGGACCTGTTCAAGACATTTCGTCAAGAAAACTGTATAACAAGTCTATGCGCTGTCACATGGAATCCCAAAGAGGAAAGGTGGTAACTACTGATACACTACACAATCAGATTTTAAAATTTTTTGTGGGCAGCCAGACAAGCTGGCAGGACCACAACAATATGTTGTGCACATGTGTATGTGTGTGTGTGTGTGTGTGTATGTGATGTGTGTGTGTCACATTTTTAAAATTGACCTCATTTGAAAGTTGAGTTCGATTGGAACCCAAACTTGTGTCATAGTTACACCATGGCATCCCTCTATGTTGATGAGGTAAAAGGTCACATGCCATTGTCAAAGGTCATGTGAGGGCAAGTTCAAAGATAGGCTAGCTAAAATGAAAATGACTTTCCATTTGAAAAGTTGAAGTTCAAACTTGAGTCATAGGTCGCAGATGGGATCCCTCATATGTTGATGAGGTCAAAGGTCACATGAAAGGGCAAAGTTCATGTGAGGTCAAGTTGTTGTGAAGGCCCACAGCTTAGATTTGGAAATAGCGAGCGTGGGAATGAAGGAAAGCCGCGGGCGAGAACTGCAAAATTCTATTAAAATAAAAAAATTATTGTTCTTAAGAATGTTTAAAATTGACAGTTTGTGTCAAGAAGCAGCAATGTCAAATATTGTTAATAATGCAAAAAGATGGTTGATCAGTTTGCTGTAATACAATACAAGGGTGGGTGGGGGGCAAAAAGAAGATAATTATGAAATCCATTCTAAACTGACTATGCCAATGAATTCAAATTTGGTAGGGTGATAAAGCATACTTTTCTGCCAGGTCATGATTTAATTCATGCCTTTTCTTTTTAAAATAAAATAGATTAACCACTTCCTCTAACAAGGTCATGTCAGCCAGAGTACTCTATTCCTCTATTTTCTATTTTGTACTCTAATTTGGCAGAAATTTCAGTATGAGCAAATGTTCGCATCACGCTGCCCTTTGAGGCCTGCTATTAGTATCATGGTAACCAGTATACCTGTCCAGGGCGAGGTGTTGGTGGTTTATTAAAACCGTCACCAGAGGGTTTCTAAGGAAATCTGATGAGGATGAGATAAAAAAAGATATACCTACAAGAGCATCAGCTCTGGAGAGCTATGGTGGGACATCCAGAAACATGCTGCCTTGCAGGTGCTGAATTTTAAAACTGTTTAACACTGAGGGTACCGCTACAGCTTGGATAGCCAGGGGAGTTACACGTACAATAAATTTTATTAAAAGTTTGTTTGTGAAATGTTGAAAATGAAACATTTTGATCATCCGTGTTGTATTGTAGTGGCCTGAATTGTTCATTATCACAATTTTAAATGAACACATGCACCAAAAAAAGCGACCAAGAGTGCGTTACTGATGTGCATTGTGTGCGGGGTACTTCCAGAACTAGTGCGATTGTTTACAAGCGAGCTGTTATGGCGTCACTCACCGTTAACAGCGAATAGTAACAGAATAGATAGGTTTGAAAAGTTGTATCAAATGTGGCATGTTTAATTATTCTGATATTGTGATTTCCGGTTATTTTCGTCCCTTGATTGCTTTATTGTCGAGGTCTTGTGGTACGAGTCATGGGACGCACTGGACACCCCATTCTGTGGAGAAGCACGCACACGCTTCAAGCTCACTGCTCGGCGGTGATCAGATCCCTGCTGACTTGCGTGCCCCAGTGGTAAATGGGACTGTACTGCAAATGGAGATGAGTGCAAACATTTGACGAAATGATGAAGGTATGTTGCTTAGATTATTAAGGTTAGATATTGTTTACAATATGGATATGATCTGGTAAGGAAATGGGGTTGGAAATCTGTCCTTGGAATGATGATCATGTTTAGGAGTGAGGGAAAAAAACCTGAACACTTGTGTGACCAAGGGGGGGGGTCCGATTGGACCCCCAAATTTGTTTTCGTTGCTGGCCGCTTTACGCATGGGATTTTTGCACAAATTTTGTTTTTGTAAGTGTCTGACTTTTAAATGCGCTTTCTTTGCATAACAAAATAATTCAAATCGGCAAAGCCTTTAATGAGTTAATTAGGGGGCGTCCCATGGAACCCTCCCTCTTGGGCAGTAACGGAAGTCATCTGAGAATATTTTTTTAAAAATCAAATAACCAAAGTTAATTTTTGTTTGCGTATAAGTTCACACATACATGGAGTACACAATATAAGTAACATTCAAATAATTAACCCTTAGTGCGGAAAACAAACCATTTATTGTGGACATTGCTAACTCGTTACTGTACACACTCTATGGGAAAATGACGTTATTTTGCAACACCCGTAAAAATACAGAAATTCCCAAACTGCTGGTATTTATGTTTTAATATATGAATTTGGGTCTCTAGAATGATATCAACATAAAATAAGTGTTTTCAAAATGTTGATGTAAGTGCAAGCTCATTTGAATTTTCCATCTTTTGGCCCAATTTTGGCTGTGTTTTGAACACAATGTTTTGCCCCTATTTCCCAGCCAAAAACAAATTTCATTTTTTATAGCTGATTGATGGGTTGTCTTATGACCCTTCCCATGTTGTATAAAATTTCGTGCAAAAATTCCTCTGGAAAGTGGTTTCCTTAGCTGGAGTGAAAACCCCTTGGTCAACTTAAGTTTTTAACTCCAAGAGCTCTCACTAATCGCTTTTCGATCTGCAATTACATGGAGATTCATTTTTTGTGTCGCCTGCCTTGAGGCAGGAAGAACACCTAGGGATCACTCTGTCCCTGAGTCTGTGATGTCTGTTGTTGATGCTGGTTGTTGTTGTTGTGAAAAAGGGTTTAACATTGCTTGTAATAATCCCTGTTGATGTCTGTTGTTGATGTCTGTTGTTTGTTGTTGTGAAAAGGGTTAACATTTTGCTTGTAAATCCACATACTTTGATGGATTTAAACCGAACTTCAGTCGTAGATGCAACATTGGATCCCGCATTTGTGATGAGGTCAAAGTCACATGCCAGGTCAAAGGTCATGTGAGGTCAAGTTTGTAGATAAGGCTGAAATGGTTAAAATTGACCTAAATTTAAAAGTTTAAGTTTCAATTGGACCAAACTTGAACCATAGGTGCACCATTGGATCCCTCAATGTTAATGAGGTCAAAGGTCCATGACAAGTCCCAAGGTCAAATGACCTATCATTACAAACCGCGACGGCAGGCGACACAGCGGTCCTAGACCGATGTATTTTTAGTACATGTTTAATGCCACTGCACTACTAATGTGGTTAATTCATTACTCCGTCAAATGCCTAGTTAAGATTTTGGGGTGCTCACCCTTGATACACTAATTACATGGGGTTAGCTATTAAAGTTTAGGAACTTCAGTGGCTCTCAACAGGGAAGAAACAAGGTAAAGGAGACAGTACATCGAGTCACCTGGACATTTTTCAATTCCACTCTCGCTACATTCGCGTATTTTTGTTAACAGCTTCACTTATTTGCTGTAGTGTATATGCTTAAATACGCAGAGTGTATGAATAGGGAATGAATAATTAAATGTTTTGATGATGTGCACAGTAAACCAAAAAGTAGAGGTAAAGAGGACATACCTGCATACACATAAACAGTGCTTATCTCTCTTTCAAAACAAATTTTGCTCTATATTGATCGGCTACCTTCACACGAGTCATTGAATATACCAGTGCCATTTATACACCTGGGTATATACAGGGTGTCTCAGAAAGAATTACACCCTAACTAATGGTGACCATAACTTCAAAAGTAAGTATCACATTTGAGAAATATAAAAAGAATCTTAAACCAATTAACTTTTTGAACATTTAATGTAAACATAACTCGATTCGGTTCAGTAGTTTTGAGAATAACGATTATGTAACACATGTCCAGTGGGCACTTCCTTCCAAGTTTGATCCAATAATGCAGTTGGATGTTAACTACCGCTGATTCTTGACTGTCTTCTTTTCATTCCCCAGAGACCGGCCTTGTTTAGTATTTTTTGAATCAATGCCATTTTTTTTCGTTTTATTATAGTAATAACCAATTATAACAGTGAACATTATATCAAAAATCCAACAAGAAAAACAAAACATGGTAAATAACCACGAATGATCATCTTTATTAGAAAACCCACAACCATAAATCTGTAAAAACGTGAAATATGTTATTGAACTAGGGCCTGTAGGTGGGTGGCACTGCATACAATGAAGTGAGAATTTGAATCACTACTTTATTCAGTGGATAAACTAAACAATAAATTATTCACAATATTACCTTTTATGCAAATTAGACTTATTAAAAATGAGTGGATTTCTACCTTTAACTCATAAAGGCATGATTTGAGTGCAATTCAAAATTCCCGCATTTTAACTCTATACTCGTGTTAAATGAAGTACTGCATGAGACAAGATGGTTGGTGAACATTTGTCGGCCATACAAAGGGCGTTTGGGGTTTTCAGATTCCCTAACTGGGTTCATAACTTCTGTCAGGCAGGAATTAAAAAGATTCCACAAAATCCTCCTGCAAGAATACAATCTTGAACATGTTAAGAAGTACCGTGGAACAGTTTTACAAGCAAAATTTGAAAAGAGTCGCTGTTTACGGAAGGCGGAAGAACCGCCCGGAACTTGACAGAACCATTGCAGCCCTCAGACGGATGTCTTCATCTAAATCCAAGACACAGTTGAAGACGTTAACAATGTGCCACACAGCCACAGATCAAGCTTTAATAGGATTAACCTCTTAGACCTGAAATTTCACCTTATAGAATTCAAAGGAGTATTATCTCCAAGCAGCAGACTACCAGTGCAGAATAACCTTCTGTCACTTTTATTATAAGTGAAAAAGAAAGGTATCAATCTATTTTGTATGTCTGATGCACTATTATGTTGAATCTGGTGCAAAAGTGTCATTTATTATCTGATTTTGTTCAAAAAATAAAATGAAAAAGAAAATGAAAGAAGTATTGATATTTCTCGCCTTTCTTTCTGAATCACTTTATACAAAACTTGGAAGGCAGTGTCCATTGCGCCTGTGTTACGTAACGCTTATCTTCAAAACTACTGAACCGAATCGGGCGGTTTACCTTAAATGAAGTGAAAAATGTGTGGTGTGAAAATGGCGTTTAAAATTTCTCAAATGTTATACTGCAATTTTGTCGCGTTATGGTGCACCAATATTTAGGGTTTAATTCTTTCTGAGACCCCCCTGTAGAGGAAGTAATTAAGGTAAAAAGCCTTACTCAAGAACACAAAAACGTTTGGCATGTGGCATGCAACCTTTGGCATGTGGGTGAAGAGTACTTGCGACAAAAAGTGCCAGCATTTTAAATCACTATGTGGTGTTGATACGTATTGCTTCTTGTTGTATTTTCCCCATGGTCCTTACCCCCCCTTCCCCCCCCATGTTCCCCATCAGATTTTTGAGATTAAGCGCCACAAATTTTGGGTTCCACTTTTGGGTCGGTATGTTACATGTCAACAAAATATAAAATCTCCTGAGTCCAACCCCCCAGACAGTCAGTTCTGATTAGGCCCCTGTTCTCAGCTTCACCCAATTGAGGGGGTTATAACATGGCCTTAAAGAAGCAATGTATGCCCTAAATGAACCTAAATGTGCATAATTTCACAGGCAAAATTGTTTATTTTGACAGGCCAATTAAATGGTACAGGCTGTAGCAAGATTGGGAAAGGTTTGGGTTAGGATTTTGGTAAGAAGAAAGATGAATAGAACAGTGATTAAATTCAGCATAGAGCTGAGATGGGTTAAACCCAGTTTGAAATGGCAACATCAAGATTTTTGAAATGATAGTGAACAACTGAAAAATGCTAGTATTAGGAAAAAGAAAGACGTTGTACACTTGCCCATTCAAAGTTAATTTAAAAAGATAGTAGAGTATGTTTTTAACTTCAGATTGGGTCCTTTTAATTCCCTTATTACAGCATTTCGTGCTCAAAGAACTTCAAGGAAGAGAAAGAAAGGATCTTCGATCACTTGTGCCATCAAAGATCCTGAACTCATACAGAAAGTCCTTGAATTCTCCTTAACGGTAAGTACTAAAACAAATAAACATAATAAAAAAAAACAGAACCTACGTACTTAAGCATACCTTGATTGTGTATTCACAAGTCATTAATATCTCAATTTCTGTAAAACTCTTGCAATTTTTAAAAATAAACAAAATCCGGAAATTTAAAAAAAATCTGTTCACATTAATGGACCTGGATGATTATTCAGCAATATAAAAAAGCAGGGATGTGTTATAAATAAATCCTAAAATATCGCATTTGTTTTTTTTAATCAAGTGTTTAATACTTTAGAAAAATGAGTTTAGGTAAAAAAAAAAAGTATATAGAGGATCGTAGAAACTGGCAATCATTGAATTAAATAAAGATGAAAAAACACAATCTCGAACCCAGCCCTCTCGCTATCTGGCGTGAGATTTACCACCAGACCACGGGGACGGGTCA